>JANIMX020000173.1:5167582-5177728 GCA_024582655.2 Erythroxylum kunthianum | reverse complement strand
TCATCATCACGCAATCCCGAACCAAACATGAGAACCGAGACTCGACAACAGAAGAGTCACTCTCATGAGATGTTTGAAGCATGAAAATTTCACCAAATGCAGATTCAGAACGTCTCAATTCCTTTTCTAGAGTTAAACTTGACTTTATTACTAATGTAATAAATCCAGAAAAATTAGAATTCTACTTTATAAATTCCCCCGACTCGAAAAACTGACCCAAAAAGACCCGGGGCACCCTTATGGGAATTCTGAAATTTTTGATTTTTTTAAAAAGTCCTAAAGGCGTTGACCGAGCCGCTTCAAGCCGTTGACTGAGTCGCACCAAGCCGTTGACCGAGTCGTGCCAAGCTGAGCCACCAACCTTCTACCAAGCCGAATTCCATGATGCAATGTGAAAGGAAAATAAACGGAGAAATGCGGAATACCTAATTTAGGTTCCATTCCGAACTTCCAAAGCCGATTTCGAGCCCGTAACGATCCCGGTTCTTCTCAGGGTTGAAGGGAGAAACGATCACGGCTACTGGATTAAGAACTTTCTACAGTTTCCGGCAACGTAGCTCTCCGAATGGGTCAGAGCACCGAATGCTACGAATAACTGCCGTATCCGTAGGAGACCTTAAACTTATATATATAGCTTCCCTATTGAGCTTTCTCATCACAAGCTCAATAGGGATCCGATCCACACTGAAAGAGACTCATTTTCCACCCGAACTTCGACCCATTAATTTAGATCATTTATTGAGCCACTTTATTATCTTTTTTAGGATCAAATTACGTCACGTAATCGATAATTTATTTTAAAACAAAAAATTACAATCAATGGTTGTCCAATCTTAATGGGAAAATATCTAACACCCTGAGCTTGGGTTGAACATGAATAGGATTCGATTAAATCTTCCTTAATTGATGTATACTTTTCTGTGAATTGTGAAGTTTAGGATAGGATGAGAGAATCTTATTCTCCATCGTAGCTTTTTATAAAGAGACCTCTTTTTACAAGTGGTTTGTGAGTATTATTACTTTTTACCAAAACAATAAATTAAGATCAATCGCTTATAACCTCACCATGGCAATTCCTTGAATAATGAAAATGTTGGCACGACACTAGCAAAAAGGTCCTTAATCTAATAATTATGGGTCCCTATATTAATTAAGAATAAGATTACGTATTATTAGATATTTTCAGACCCCGAATACCAGCAAGAGTTCTACAATTGTTGTAATAAATCATATCTTAATTTTCTATGAGTTGAATCATATTTGAAATTATTTATGAGGCTTCCGTCTGGTCCTTGATACATGTTTGTTTTATAAGATGCTAAAAAATGGAGGAAGATATCAGGATACTGATGGACAATGGCATTTGAGGAGAAAAAGTGTCTAGTTTTCTTCGTAACTTTGAATTTGCTTGCAATAATTTTGACTCATAAAAGGAAAGTTAAAATAAATTATGATTATCGAAGCTAAACCTTTCAATTATGACACATTAGAGGTCCCTACTGAAGAAATCGAAATCGAAATCGAAGTCGAAGTCGAAGTATTATTTTAGAGTTCATCCTTGGAAGGAAATGTTATTTTGTTGTTCTCGGTTTCCCAACACTGTGAAAACTTGGTTAAACTACTTAACCAAACCTCATCAGCCACAAAGGACTTGGAGTCATTGTTGCGGTGCCACGACCAGTGGGCTCTCGTTTCATCTATAATCCTCAGCCTACCATGTCCGAAGCTTGGCTCCCTGTAGACCGATAGAGAAGTAGGATCCTTGAACCTGTTCCGCGTTAAACATCATTACGTTTATGCAAGTAAAAGCAGAAATCTTCCCATTCTTTTGGATCTATTTTCATAAATTTATGAAAATAATTATTTGATCAACTATTACACTGTTGTCTTCTCCAAAATTTATTAAATACACATTTTAGAGATGATCACCAAAAATTCTGCGGTAAAAAAAAAACACAGAAACCTATACACTTGACCCATACTAAATTTCATTTTATGACATCTTCTAATGAATAATCCTTTTTCTCAGCATATGCTCTGATTCTAATCCATTTTTATACCTTAGAATTCATTCATCTATTCAAATTGGACGGTGGCATTGTTTGGTTATGCAATACTTACGTTAGTGCCAGCCCTTCTCGATTTCCTCCATCGCCGATGGTTATGTAGACCGGGCCGCATGGATCAGCCTTATTATTGTATAGCCTTGTCTGCAGGACAATGTCAATACTCAATACCATAAAAGATATATTTGAAGTATTGAAATATATATATATATATACACACACACACACGCTACTTTAAAATCTTACTCTTAAATGACTTGAGAATTTAATACAATTAATAATTCAAAGCCTTATTTCAATATCAATTGCAAATCTTTTAATGAGGATTTAATTCTAAAATTTCGATTTTCTTCACAGTGGCATAACAATGATCAAAAGTATAAGGACCAATACATAAAATGAAAGATGTGATTTATTGTAAACTGATTAGGTAAGTGGACTTACAAATCGTTCGTAAGCATGAACATGGCCAGCAAAAACAACGTCGACTCTTGCCTTGTACAACAGTTCCTCCATTGATTTTCTCATGCTTTCTCCTTCTCCTTGATGTGCAGTATTGGTGTTATACCAGGGTGCATGCAACAACACAACAACCCACGGCGTCTTTTTTCTGTCAATCCTACCCAGATCAGCTTCAAGCCACTTATACTGATGTGAATCACCATCGAAGTCCGTGTAAGATCCAAGCATGATCACATGGGCACCGGCAACTTCAAACGAGTAATACAAGTTTGAAGACGACCCACTCTCTTCGTACGGCATCGGCCAGCGAGCATTATAGGCTTTGAAGCCTTGTGGGATTAGAATTGGGAAGGTTTCAATCTCATGATTGCCTTCTGTCACCATCCATGGCCTTTGGCTCGCATATGGCTCCACCAACCGTCCAAATGAATCCCAAAGTGGCTGTTGGCTGTCAGCATACGATAAATCACCCGGGAGGAGCAGTACGTCGTAGTCGTAATCGTTGACATGCTCCAAAGTTGATTTCGTCCACTCTGTTTGTCCAAGGTCACCTGAAACAATGAAAATTAAATATAAAAAATTTGTGACCAGTGTTATTCAATCTTCTGTTACTTAACTTGATATAGGGTAGACCTACAAAAGATTTGGTCGATGTGTGGGTTTTGATTTAGTGATGAGGGTTGGTGAAATGTTACTTCAGCAAGCACTATGCTATGTCTTTCGAAGTGGCAAATTCAGACGAAAGGCAAGGTTGCCAACTATTCTGTTGAGTTGTGTACACTCTTCTCTCTTTACCTTTGTTGGGAGGCTGTTGCTTATACTCCAAGAATTAAACAAGCAACAAACTTACAAGAGTAAACTACTGTTTATAAAAAGAATAGAATTCCACTTGGATATGGGGTCACATCTCTACGACCAATGTTCTAAACCAAATCAGACTTCGGTTTCATTAGAATATTAATTGCAGAACTGCTGGTTTCCTTTCACAATAAAGGCAAACTTTTTAACGATTTGAATACAAGGGAATGATTAAAACTTACCAACGACAGCGAATTCAACAGGAAAAGTTGCAGGGGGTGTTCTGAAGGAGAACTCAGGGTCATGACCTCCACAGCGATAGTAATACGTAGTGCGTGGCATCAATGGTCCAATAGTCACATGGTGTATGGTGCCTGATTTATAGAAGAAATAATGGTACGAAGTTTTGTGTCCGCTAGCCAGGGAATTGTATTTTCCTGACTGCATTCCATATTCAACTGTTGACTCCACATGCTTATCATCTGTAACCCATGAAATTCTCATCTCATCACTTCCAACCAGCGAAATGTGTACCTGAAGTTAACATTATCCAAGAAAGAAAAGTTATGATCTTGGTATGTACTGCGATGTACACTCCATCAATATCCCCTACCCTTGTAACTTTTGACAGAAAAGAAAGAGATAGAAACCTGTTGAGGTTCGACTTCTGATCTCTTGTGCGGAGTGAAGATGATATTGCGTGCAGAAGGTCGAGAATATTCATTGGACTCTGAAGCATGAGGTTGCAGGAAAAGTACTAGAGAGAAGAAGAAACAGATGGGTAGGAGTAAATGAAACAAACTTTGAGGCAAGTTCTTCATTTTTTGTTGTTGTCAGCGTAGTAGGCATCTTATGTAAATGAAATTCAAAGGGTGTATTGAGAATTTGATACATATACATACATACAAACATATATATAATGTAAACGGGACTTGCGTGTAGGTTGATGTAGTTAAGTGAAGTGCTAATTTTTTGTTAGGATCACGTCTATGCTTACATCAAATGAAAGGTTGGAAATTCTTATCTGCCTATGCTCCTGCAGATCTGGCTCACTCAAACATCTATGGTGTCTCCCGACAGCTTTTTCTGCCTATATTAGCAAAACTATTTGCACCTATTTACATGGAATAAGCATATTAATAACTGACCACATAAAATTGATTTAGATTTGAGGTTTTGGATCGCATGTACTTGTCCGAATTCAATATTGAAATGGCACTAAGTTAAAGATTTACGTATACAAAGCTTGGAAGCATCTCATTCACCAACTTTACTACTTTTTGCCGATGAATCTTGTAGTTTTCACGTGCAAGTAAATGAAATTACATAAAGAGAAACTGTGTTAAGTGGGAATGTAGAACTGAGCAAAACATTAGCTGATTATGACTTAACAAGAAGAGTTGTATTTACACTTATGAAGGGAAAATTTGTGAATACTAAATGGAACAATAAAAAGATTGAGATGATGTTTGGTTGAGCTGAGCTTTTCATACTAGCCATTAGCTATCAACTATCAGTTCAAATAAATAGGCCTGAATCTTACATATGTCTTGTCACGCCTAAACGAGACATTAAAAGTAAAATATCTCTCAAAGAAAGAGGGAACATCTCAAAATTAGTAAACTACACGAGAACACGTTTTTGTTGTTTCCATGGAAGGTAGAGCCCAACTAGGTTTCCTTGACTATCCGTAGGCTGTTTCTAATAAATGTTCCTCTCTATTATCAAATTAGATCATTTAAAGTAGATTCCTACCAAATATTCCCAATTTCAATTTTTCCCAACTTCGGTATTTTATAAATAATTTAATTACATACAATCACTTTATTATAATATTTTCTAAGAGTTTATAAGAGGGTGTTAATTTTCTCATGCAATTAGTATACATTAAAATGATTTCAAAATTTATGGAAGAAAATGAAAATTATTATTATATAAAACAATATTAATGTTAATAATTGTGTGAGATAATTATACATAGATATAAATTTTAAAATAATTTAAAGGTCATATAAAACGTGAATTTTTTTAGTATTTTTAAAAATAGTCTTTTCTATAAATAAATTTATCACAACTAATTAATTTATTAAATTAACTTACATAAAAAAATTAAATATACTTTCAATATATTCAATATTATGATTCGTAAATTAGTTGCATTATTTTTTAATATAAAATTTTAAGGTTCTTTATTTTTGAAGATATCTCTTTAAAAGTATTAATTCTCGTAGGAAAAACAAAGCAACACAAGTCGTCCAAGAAAACTTGACAAAAAATGAAATGCAATAAAAGAGCACATTAAGGGTCTATTTGTTTTAGCATTTGGGAGGAACTGATAGCCTCAAACAACTCTTGATTCAACTACCAACTATTTGGTAAAGGGCATCAAACAGTTCCTGATAATTGTTCAAGCCCCAAACTGCTCCTGATTCAATAAATTATTAAAGATAGTTTTTCACAATCAACTATCAACTATTAACTCAAACAAACAGGGCCTAAAGCGGTGTCCCCAAAATCTCTATCTTTTTCCGCCGTGAAACTTGGAACTATAAGTTGCCCTTTAAAAGTAGATTCATCACCCACCATGTTGATCTATCTAGTAGAATGCATTATTCGCAGGATGGCTCTAACAAAAAATGTACGATTAAAATTTAGTTCACAATATGTAAAAATATATGTGATACTTAAAAATTGTGGAATATTATTTGATTAATTATCCAATTCTTTGTTTTGTTATACGATTAAGAATTCTTTGTAAGGTTCAAATTGTTGATTAATTTCTCGTTCTTAAGGCTATTAGCTAGTTAAGACCTGTCTACATCAGTTGTTTGCATTGCTGATAGTAACAGTTTCAATACCATCATAAAAACAATACAAATTAATGAATAAAAAGTGTAACATGAGCTCCCTTTTTCTTGTTTTTAAGAGATCTTATAATAATGAAATAGCTTTTTATGTGAAATAAATGCAACAAAACCTAATATCTATGAATTAGCAAGTTCTACATCGGACCCGAAATCCTTAAATAAAAGGATCTTTTTTTTTAATTATAAGAAGCTTAATATACTAAATTGTTCAGTATCATAGAACCTTTAATTACGGGGGCTCGGACCTCTCCAACCAGATTTTAATTGACATTTCACGTTTGCCAAGCAATTAATTGAGATACAGATACGTTTAAATGTTGTATTTACAATAATAACAAGTTATGAAAACATTGTAGCTATATCATTCATTCATTTGCTTTTGTTTGCTCAACAACAACAACACTTAGTGAAAATCTCACTGATACGCGAGATCTGAGAAAGTTCAGTAATACGTAACCTTACCCCTAACGAATATAGAAACCGTTTCAATTGACCACGTAAAAAAAGATTTGCTTTTGTTTATTTTGACAATTTCTTTTAAGGGGTGTTTAGTTTAACTGAACAAACTAGTGAATGATAATTGATGGTTAGTAGTTAATAATTATTGATGAGAAAATAATTTGTTGGCTAATAGCAATTTGTAAAATATTTCCAGATATTTTGAAACTTACTTATCACTTCATTTTCCTCTCTCTCTTGAATCAGCCTGCGAAATGAGGAAGAAGTTTTGTTAGTTCATGTTCTACTTCCAAACAGACCACTTATACATATATTAATTGACATACGTTTGGCATTTTATGGAGATTAATTAGTAAATTGGAAAGATACTTAAAACATAGTTTCGTTCTATTATAAAAGGATTTTTTCCCTAACGAATTTTGTTTTTTATAATAATATTTAAAAAATCTTTTAGATTCTATAAATTTTATGTTTTCATATGAAAAAATCTATAATTTTTTATAATTAATATTTATAAATATTTATCTAAAATCAAAATTAAATAAAATCCCCAAATAGTTAGAATATTCAAATGTAGATTATTAAATGTATCAAGAAGCCAAATTTAATATCTTCTTCAAACTAATTTTAAGAATTTTTTTTCTCCTAGTAGGATATTAAAAAATATTTAATACCGAAATCAATTCTTAAAATCAAAGTATTGCATTACATCAACTTTTCCTTCCCTTTTTTTAATTTTTAATTTTTTAGAAACTTGAACTTTCACTTTGGTACTTCCACTACAAGAGTTTTTTTTTTGTTTTCAATTGTTAAGAGTCAGACACGAGCTTCAGGGCCACATTTATATCTGTTTTGTATTTCCAAATTTTTCTATATAGTTCTTGAGCTCCCAGTTAACCAAATCAAAATCTAAATATGAATTGATGTTCAAGGACTCGTGTTCGAATGATGTTCTAACACTTGAGTTAAATTCTTAACTTCACGCTACTATAAATTGGAATGTCCTAATAAGATTTCAGTTTTTTCTTCTTTTGATATACTACTATGTTACAATATTCCATCATACTGTTGGGAAATCGGGGCGGAATCAGATTCCGACCGCAACGGAATATTTACAATTTTTTTTCGTATTTTGATTTTTTGAAAATCAACATCACTTTAATTTTATAAAATGATTAAAATGAAATCATAATAAAGCTTGAATCTTAATTCGTACCTTATTCCGAAGTTTGATCTATTTTTGTCATATCCCTCGAACTGTTTCCCAAACTGATCCGTCTCAACCGCCGTAGCCGCACAAGTGTCTGGACTCTAATGGTATCCACAGAACAGGTTGAGAGGACTTTGTAACTCTTACAGAGAGAGTTAAGCAAGAAGTACTAGTTCCATTAGAGCTTAAGCCTATTTATAATAGGTCTTGGATGTTTTAATAATTTAATTGAAATTAAATTCTAATTTTAATTAAACTTTAATTAGAATTACAATAATTCTAATTAAATACAAATTATGCCCAAATAAGATCCAAAATCTTATATTGATTCTTATTTATTAAATATCTCATATTTAATTATAAAGTTTCTCAAAGTTTACAATCAAGTCCAACTTGATTAAAATAAATTTGCTTTCTTCAACCCATTCTATATATGTGACCCATTAGGTTCCTAAATACTTTGGAAATAAATATAAAGTATAATTATAATTCATAATTAGAATTAGATAAATTAAAACTCCTTTTAATTTATCTTTAATTGTCCAATTAAATAATTTATAATCATAAATTAAGATTGGCGTCTAGCAATGCATCATGACTACCCAAATATTTAGGAATGTCAAAGTAGTTTTGACTAACCTTTATGTGCATGAGTTTTCCGTATAATTCAATCATTTCATCATACAATATTCCGATTAGACATAGAGCATGAAATTAATGTGTACTCCAATCATATTAGTTCTCTGTCATTAGCTATCAATTCAATTAATGACATTTGTAAACTATTAATAAACGTTATTCTACCTCGGCCAAAGATTTTCCGAATCAATACTAATCGAGAACAACAGGACATTCTCCCTAATTACTTTAGGGTGATGAATCCTATCTTGATCGTACAACTACCTCTATACAGTTCATGCTACATCCAATGACTACCGATTTAACGACCCATAATTAAATACGTCATAAGTAGTATCAAAACATAGCAATCCCTATACAAGATAACTTTGGTGACCTAAGGATCATTTATACAATCACCACAATGAGAATTTTCATAGACATACAAGTAATGTTTCAAATGGATTTCTCATGTCGGGTCTATTCAGTGAACTTGGTCTCTAATAAGCACCCACACGTTTGTTTAAGTATCTCCATACTTTAGTCTATAAGATCGACTACTTTTTTCATAAGGAAAAACATAACGTGTGATAGTCTTTTTATGTTCTATTAATGTCCAGTCATTGTTCTAAATTAGTTTATCGAATGTTCCAGCTCAACATTATAGTGATGAGAGCTCAGTTTCCTACAAAGATTTTATTTATCTATGATAATAAACTGAAATAATTATACAATTCCATATTCATGTTTTTAAAGTGCTCATCATTGCTCTCCCTTGAAATCCATAAACACCACAACTAAATGCTATTTTAAATATGGAATGCTCCCCCTTGCTCAGCTGGTATAAATGTATTATCCAATTCACAATATTTCTCCAATCATTCTCTTGACAAAGGTGATTACGTATATGTTGGATTTTTACCCAAATGATCTTGGTGAAGTTGTATTTGAAGAACAAGTAATCTATAGATTTAGGCTCTAGGTTATAATGTTGCATCAAATACTTGTCAAAAGGAATTTGTGGATTATAGCTCTAGTTTCCTTTAATTCATTCCATTGTACTTAGCCTATTCTTGATGAACTAAACCAATTTGTATTAGGGAACTTTTATAGTAACTACCAAAAGACCTTGTCCTCTTGTTTTTTTATTTAGCTTATAACTTGGGAGAGGATTTTAAATGAAAGAGAGCCCCTGGAGTTGTAGAGCTACTCACTTTCTATTTTTAGCTTTTCCAAGCCTTAGGTTGGGACATATGTCATAAGCTATAAGTTTCATGAGAAAGATGAATAGGTCCCAACTCACTTCCATTGTCAAAACAAAGCCAAGTAATATTTTCATCGCCAATGTTGTATTTGCATTCCTAGCATAACTTATCACTTAGATTTAAGATTTGAGTTATAGTCCACGAGGAGTTATGTAATGACATAAAATTGACCCTAGTAGGAATGGTTGTAATTGCCTACATGCATGTAAAAATGCATAAATTGACTAAGTCAAAATGAGAGGTTGTTTAATTGACTATACGTATAAATACCATACATATACATTTGGCTATATATACATTGATACATGCACATACACATTGGGTTTTATTATAGCCAAAAAGAAGAGGTCCATATCTCTTGTACATATACATATGTAGCTACTTACACCTATACATGTACA
>JANIMX020000173.1:5131438-5147032 GCA_024582655.2 Erythroxylum kunthianum | reverse complement strand
CATTAAAATAGCTAAAAACAGCAGCTTGCTCTTGATTCTCTGTGCACGCCAGATGGTACAACAGCTTACATCTCACAGCGACGACCAGTCCTGCGACTGGGTCGAGCTCGTCAGCCCTCTCATGAATCGAAGATGGTACGCAACCGATCAGATATTACCCGACGGTCGCATCATTATAGTTGGTGGACGAAAAGTTTTTAGCTACGAGTTCTTTCCCAGGAACTCATTGAAATGGAGCAACAAGACATTGCCTTTCTTGCTGCAAACAAGAGACAGTTCTCAAGAAGAGAACAATCTTTATCCTTTCTTGCACTTATTGCCTGATGGGAACCTC
The DNA here is from genome assembly GCA_024582655.2 of Erythroxylum kunthianum. Classification (NCBI taxonomy): domain Eukaryota; kingdom Viridiplantae; phylum Streptophyta; class Magnoliopsida; order Malpighiales; family Erythroxylaceae; genus Erythroxylum; species Erythroxylum kunthianum. The sequence continues at coordinate 5,146,698 of JANIMX020000173.1, read as the reverse complement.
TTCATATTCGCAAACAACCGATCAATCTTGCTCGACTACACGGGTGTTAAAATCCATCCAACACCTGTCTTTGATATTTATTCAATCTAAATCTATCACACACTAAGGTTAATAAGGAATACTGTAGAGGGTAGAATTTAGACGGGAAGCTATGCAATTATCAGAGATGATGTTGAATTAGCAGTAAACATAAATGTCATTCGAAATTGCCTTATTAGTTAGGACGTAATTTACAGACATAAGAAAAATTGAAAGAGTAGAAAGAACGAGAAAAGGACAAAAGGTTTGAATTTTTGCCTACTCTCTGCATTACAATTCACATGACCATCTTTTACTAAGTTTATGCCTATTTCAAACATCAACTTTCTTTCTGGCATCTACGAAGTTTTTAAGGCCTCAATGGTCTTCTAAAGAAACAATAACAACCTCGACACTGGTCAACAGGGATCATTCCTTTGCCTTTTGATGGATCAATGGCTTCCAACATTGCAATTACCTCGTTCATCTCTGGTCTCTTGTTGGGGTCTGAGTCCCAACATCTCCTCATCACGTTTGCTAGAGACTTCGGACAACATTTGGGTATTTGTGGCCTCGTGTTCTGCAATAATGTAGTGGCATTTTATGAATCTTGTCAAATACTTTCCAGAATTTCCAGAGGCTAACATTTTCCTTGATAAGATATAAACAAGGAACATAGTAATGTTAAAGAATATTCACCTTATAAGTAACAGCTGAAGTCAGTTCAGAGAAGTTGAGGTTTGGATATGGTAGATCACAGCAGTATATCTCCCACAAGCAAATTCCAAAGCTGTACACATCGCACTTGCAGGTATATGGTTTATTTTCAAAAACCTACATCAAAAGAACATTCCCGCATTAGTATATGTGCAAGCTGGACAGCTTCAGATGTAGAAACTATAAGTATAAGATTAAGCAAAAGAACGTTTGTGGGCTGTCACTTGATAAAGAGTAATTTAATTGTATACCTCTGGAGCCATATAACCAAGTGTTCCAGTAAGGCCTGTCATCTCGCTAGTAACTGAAGCTTGAATTCTAGAGACTCCAAAGTCAGCTATATGTAGTGTTTGATTCTCGTCAAGAAGCATGTTCTCAGCCTTTACGTCTCTGTGCACAAGATTCCTGGAATGAAGGTAGGCCAACCTGTAAGAGTATATACCTCTGTAAGTGCTAAAAAGCTAAAAGATGATCATACACCAAAGTATTTATGTTAATACATAAACAATGAGCTGAAAAGAAAAGGCATTAGAAGCGGGGAGGAGATTACCCTCTTGCAAGGTCTAGAGCTAAATGCATGACAGTCTTGAGAGGCAGCTTCCTTTCTCTATTCTTAAAAAGGTAAGATTTGAGAGTACCACCAGGGTAGTACTCGCTCACAATCCCACATAATTTGCCTGCCAGTTGACTGTTACAGATGTTGATTGCTGTGTCTGATGGACCCGTAAAGGCACCAATAAACTGACAAAACAGAAAACACAAACATAAAAAAAAAAAATCAAAACTATCAACTCCTCCCATTATTTGCTTGATCAATGTTCCAAACTTGCACCTAATTAAGCATCCCCTAATTTTAACATGCATCAAGTATTTCAAACTAAAAACGCTAGTTACCTTGGAAACATTGGGATGATCAAGCTTGTACCAAGTAGACACCTCTTGCCTGAAAGCTTTCCTCAGAGTAGCTACTTCAGATGTTCTTAGATTCTCTTGTCCCCTATCAAGCACTTTCACTGAAAAATTCAGGGAACAGAGAAAAAAAATTAGAATCTAATTCCTTTTAAGTTCTTATTCATTAGACAAACAACGAGGAAAAAGGGAGAGAAACGAATATCTAGCAATAGCAAGTTGAAAGAGAAAAAAGACCATTGTTAGGGCACGAGGTTTTTTAGGGTTTATCTTAAGAAAACGTGAAGCCACGCATGCATGGTCAAAACGTGGAAAGCAAAGTCGCTGCACGATATACATGTAAAAACACATGTATAAATAGTATATACTTACCGGCAACGTCGCGGCCTTCGTAAACAGCGCGATGAACGGTGGCGTAGGTACCTCGAGCAATGACATGGTTAAGGAGAAGATTCCTGGGATCGATTTCCCACTCTTCTTTTGCTTCAGGTTTGTAGTTTTGCAATTGCATGTCCCATAGTCTATCAAGATGTCTGTCTAGTAATGCCAAGCTCTTGGAGTTCATCATCATGAATTATTTGGTTTACGGGAACACATAGGTACGTATATTTATAGCACTCGATGCCTATGGGGTTTTGAACTTTGGATTGTTCTACTCAAGTACGGAAACCATGTACTGTTTGAAGTAGGATTAGGAGTCCTAATCCTGCCAAAATTAGTGTCTACGGTTTGAGGATATTGGTTAGGATCTTTCTTATACAAATATTCCCTGTTAATCATAACTTAATTACTATTTATATACTACTAAGTTTTCTTAATTTGAGTAGTACCTGAGTTATTAAATTGAAGGGTAACAATAACAGGACTCACTCTGACTTTTCCTTGTATAAATCATGATAATAAAGAGGAAAGTATTTATTTTTATTCAACTTGAGACGGTAGTAGCACAGACTCAGATGTATAATTATTTTTAGGGTAAAAGACATAAACTTCTTGTCCCCAATTTTTAAAATTCTTGAAAACACTCTTTCTAATTTTTAATTTTTCAAAACACACGTAATATGAATATTAAATATGAACTAATTAAATGTCACTAATATAATAATTTAACTCAACTTCTACATCTGACTAAAACGAATTAAATTTGACTTAAATTATAATTATAATAAATTATTTATTTATGTTGGATTTAATTACTTTGGTTTGAGTTTAAAAGTTGTTTTGAATTGTCATATAAATATCATTTAATTAGTCAATGTTTAATGTTGATACTACACATGTTTCGTTTTTATTTTTTATCCAAAGTCTAAAAGAATGGGCGTTTTCTAAAAACTTGAAAACTGAAGTGAGTTTTGTTTTTGAGAATTTTAAAGATTAAGTGAGTTTTTCTATGATTTTTTAAACTACACGACAGATTTATATTTTTACCCTATTTTTATATGCTCAAAGTTAGTTCATAACAGGAATCAAATATTTAGATAAAAAAAAACAATGAGAATCAATGGAATTCTTTGGATTCGTGTAGTCAACTTCCAATTATTTTTAGAACTTCACTCCAAATTGATTGGGTAAATGATATGTGAAAAAGAAATGAATAAGGGTTTGATGACGTTTGGAAGAGCTCGAGACGGAACTTCAAAAACTATATGATGAATAATAAGAATGCAAAAAAAAAAAGAGGACCCGACGTTATCTTTTAGTTTGGTTTGAGATAATGTGAGATTACCTTATTATGTGGTATAAGTTATGTAATATTACTATGTTTAGTTTGGAATAATAAAATTATCAAATAATCTTACATTACTATCACATTTGTTTTTTAGTTTAACATACAAGTAATCTGATTACCATCTTTATTTAGGTCATGTAAGATTACCTAGTTATCTTTTCTTGATTCTATTATTGTCCTCTATTTTTTGTCCTTTGGGACAAAAAAGTCCCTACTAACATAAACAATTATCATTTTCAATAAAGTTACTATGTTTATATTTTTAATTTTATTTGACTTTTAGTTTATTATTTAACATAATTTTCTACAAATTAATTTAACAGGTTAATTAATTGTTTAATTATTGTTATAGGCTCATTAGATTTTTAATTGTTTAATAAAAATATTTTTAAAAAAATTGCATGAGCGATGCTAATTAATTAATGTACAATATACATGAAGGTTGGATAACGTTGTAGAGAAGAAGACTAGAAATGCTAGCAGTTATGCAAACTTAGAGATGTTAAAAATTAAAAATTTAATAAGTTAAAAATTATTAATAACTTATAATTAATAAGTTAAAATTATTAATAACTTATAATAATTTAACAAGTCATGGACTCACACTTCCTTGGACTTTCTCTAACAATGACAATTAAGTCAAATACTTAATTTGGTATACAACATAACCCTCAACCAAATAAGTATATATTACATTACCTAATATTGAACCAAACAACATTAGGTTATGTTTTGAGTAACATAACTATGGTAATCTAAGATTACCCCAAACTAAACACACCCTAACAACTATATATAATAAATGTATTAGACCTCCCCATTATAGGCCCAATGCATATCCAGCTCACACTAATTAAGGTTCATTTGGACTTTAACCCATTGAATCAGATCTTTTATTGGACTATTTTACTATCTTTAACCGGATCAAATTCGATTTTCTTAATCATACGATCGTTAAAAATTGTAATTAATTATTGTCCAAATTCAAAAAATTACTAACAAGCTCAACGACAATATGTTAGTTGTATTGAAGGCATAATAAACAAGAAGTTACGGTCATAATGGAGCATAATCACGCTCCTACACGATTTAAAGCAAGAGTTTTCTTATAACAGAGGGGAAATCTGAGAAGAAAAATGAAACAGGAGGGGTAACATTGTCAATTCAACCATTCAAATAACAAGTCATAATTACAATTACCCTTAAATCAGGAGTAAATGAACGAGGTCCACGAGGGGCACTGGAAAAATCAGATGACAAGTTTACCCATAAGATTCATCCAAAAGCACTACTCTGTCGACCATGATGTCTCACGTTATGACACTCATAACCCATGAGGAGCTGAGGCTGGCCCAATTATCACCAAACTCTCTCCTTTTGTTTTTCTCATTATCTCCATAAAAATTAAACATGGAAACAATGCTTTAACCTATGATTATCATGCTTACAATTATGATTATAATAACATAAAAGGAAAAGGCATCAATTGTTTAAACAGTGAAGTTGTAAGGGTAGATTAGCCATTCACATGACTAGTAGTCTAGTGCAATTTCAGTAACGCCCTAACAGTGATACTTATAATCTAATAATCTAACTTGTACAGCCACCTAATATGTCCTAGACATATGACATATAGAATCAAATTTGCCATCTGCACCTACTAAGTAGATGTATGATTTATAAATATGATGCTAGATTGTAGATTGTAGATAATAATTGTTGTCATATATGACAAATACAAAGAAGGGTGGCAAAGTTAGGCTCTCAATGTACAGTACCGCCACTTTGGATGGGGCATTCAACAGTGCAAAATTACGGCAAAGAACAATTATTACCAACAGTTGCCAAACCAAGAAATGATATTGGAAAGTGAAGAACATACGAGTCTTAAGTTAGAACTTAGAATATAAGAAGAGGGAGGGCTGTGGGGATGGTTGAAGCCAATCCAAAACATCATTGCGAATCTTGGAATGGCCTAGCCCACCATCATTTTTACAAGGGCCTAGGGAAGAAATCCCATTACTCTTTTCCCTGTAAAAACTAGTAATGCCAAATTTACTACACACCCTAATACTTCATGAAACCAAGCGCGCGCACACACACACACACTCATCATCATTCACATGACCTCATATCCTTCTCATCGTCATCATACATTAAATTTCTTGCCTGGCTCAACCGGCCGCCTTCCATGCTTACACATGCATGATTGTTGCGTCAGGAGAGAGGTGCACGTTCCCTCTCACAACCCATAACCCTTTTCTGTCTCTATCCTCCATGTCTCCTGCTCTCTACCATTCCCTCTATATATTAACAGTCTCTTTGTTCACTTTGTCCCTCACCTCATTCATCCAAGTTCCTTTCAGCTACCACTGCTACTGCATCTTCTACTTGTTGTAATCCTCATACGTACATATAAACCTTCCTCCCCCAGCTAAAGCTCTCTATTCAACCACCACCTTGAAAAGGTGATCCTTTTTGAAAAGATAAAGAGAGGAAGAGAGGTCCCACTCTCTCTCTCTGTATCTCTCTTTCTGTTGTTTTGTTTCTTCTTACCTCATGTCACTAAGAAAGGTAGACATGGTCATGAACAAGGCTCTACCCTTTTGAGTTCGTTAGGGAGCTTTAGTTGGTTATGTTCTACTCTGATGCATCTAACAATATACTTCAGAGTACAAGGCCACTCGGAGAATGTTGGATTTCTTTGCATTGTCTACATCACCTCAATTTGAGGAAGCTGTGCCAGTTTTTTTCTTTTTTATGTTTCTTCTTGAATTTTTCAATCTTTGTTCCTCCTTACCTTTCTATATTTTTATTATTCGAACTTTCGGTTTCCTTTTATTAGGAGGTTGCATACATTCTTTTACACTAACATACAAGGCAAGAACTACAAGTGCATTACAATTACACAGAAATGGGTCTTTAAGCGTAGGCACAGACAATTTCACTCCGTAGTCAGTCTTGCTAAAAACTTTATCCTTTTCTTTCATGTTTGGAAAACCGAAAGAGGCCGATTTGATGAGTGCAGACTTGGACAACCATTATTCCATCTCCACGTCCTTCACTTCTCTTCCATTGTGCCCACTTGCCGTATATATTTTCTTATTGTGGTCCAAACACACCAATCATTTCTTTTCCCTCCATTTGTTCTACCTCCTCTGTTGCTCTGGCTTCTATCATTCACCGTTAGAACTATACCCGTGTAACCAAGGGACATAGCCAGTAAGTACTGAAGGAAGACGAATCATTTGACGTTCTTATTTGTCTTTTTTCCCATCTGATCCCGTTGGTTCTTCTCTGTTTTCTGTCAAAATTCTTGAGTACTAGTAATTCTGGTAATTCAACATGGACTTGTTTCAATGTCATTCTCTGCTACTTCAGACATTACTTGTGATTTTTAACCCAGAGTTAGATTGTTAAGTCATTGCATAAGATGCTTTTCAGCATCGTTTTATGTCCTTATTGCATTTAATTGGTTTGGTCTACACTTTTATGTTTTCATTTACGCCGATGTGACTTTCTTTAAAGTGTCTCTACCAAGATAATTTCTGCTATGGTATACTGAATATATTGTGAGGGACAACATTAGAATATCGCTTGTCTTCTGAAATGTTGGGCCCTGATTCTACTTTCTGTTTCCAGGGTATTTTTGAAAATATTGTAAGCGGCCATGGATAGACTGAACTCACAGCTATACCTGCAGAACTGCTACATAATGAAAGAGAATGAGAGGCTAAGGAAGAAAGCACAGCTTCTCAATCAAGAGAATCAAGCACTACTCTCCGAGCTGAAAGAGAAACTCTCCAAGGCTAACTCCAAGGTTAACAACAATATTCCTGACCTCAACTCCAGTTCCAGTTCTAACACAAATTCTACCTATTCCAGAACTAACTGATCAGCTGGATAAGTGTTATGACCCCACTAAACTTTCCTTCTTCTTTTTTTCTTAAATCATAGTAGCAACATTACTAGTTGTTTCAGTTTCAGTTCTACAGGACAGACCTAGTATCTTTCTACCAGAGTGACTTTTAGTTCTATTTTCATGTTTATCATATCTTTCTTTTTGGGGATTTAAGAAATGAATTTCTCAACTATAAGGATGTATCAGGATATCTGTTAAAAATATATTTATATATATATTATTTTAATTGATATGGTCTCAGTCTGCAGGACTGTATCACCCCTTCCCCACTCTCTTCCTAACAGATTGTTTCATTAATATGCTAAAGAAATGAGTTATTAGGCTTCAATCAGCAACTACTCTTGTCAACATTAACTTTCTTGTTTATTGTTTAAATAAGATACTAGCAGCATAAATATAGATGAAATTGATCAAATCTAAGTTAAGGATCCAACTCTAGCTGCAATATTTGGGGATATTAATGATGAATACTCTAATTAGGAGGAACATATGAGAATTTACTTGTTTCTTTATCAAGATGTCACAAAGGAAAGAGCAACAAATGGAGGCTATAAATCCTTATTGAGTTTCCTGGCACGACTGCATGGGCAATGAAAAGCTTAACATTTGTATATTATACAACAATGGTCTATTGTTTTTTTTTCCTTTTTGTCGTCCTATCAAATAAAGATATATATATATATATATGGTAAAGAGAAAATAGGAGTGATGGATACATAAGAAAAGAAAGGCAACTTTTCATATAGATTCTGCCTGATGGGAGGATCTCTAATCAGAGGTAACGTCATCAAAGATTGAGCAGAGGAAGTCAATGAAGGTTTCTTAAGCTTGAAAAGCGGTAGTAACCCACACTACATCAACTCGTGCAACTGACATAGGAGAGCATATGCTGGTTGACCATCAACAACAAACTGCATCAGATAACATAAAGAATGTCTTATCAAACTCTGCAATTACCGGACCCTAAAGCTACAACTAAACTCAGCAAGTCTAAAGCATGATGAACTATATCTTCTTCGAAGACTAAGACCCAGATCATCTGAGTGACTAGATGACTCGGCTTAAACCCACATCGATGAAAGACGTCAATGGGTCAAACTATACGTAAAGGTCCCCCATGTACGCAGATATATATTAACTACAAGAAGTTAGGTTGCAAGCATTTCCTCTAATTCATAATGAATAAAATTGAAAGGTTAAGGAAAAACATTCACAAGCTACTTAAGTCAAATATGGTAACCAAAAAGTAGTAGATAGGTAGGACAATGAGTAATAGTTATTATACATATATGGGATCATATGGTCCTAACTGCCAATTCAATTCGCCCGTCAATTTCATGGGCAACCAATTTATAAAAAAAATTATCAAATGCAACCAGAAAAAGATATTTGGAGATTAAGAACAAATATCACCGATGAATACAATCTGATTCGCGGAAGAGGGTCGATTTTGTAATAATAATAATTATTATTATTATAGCTTCAGAGTCGGCTATCCGAAGTTTGAAAAAGTAGCGCCATTTCCCTAAAACGCACCGTTTTATTCTATGTGAAAAATAAAATAGGTTCAACATCGTTGCCTGGGATCGAACCCGGGTCACCCAAGCAGCAGGCAAATACTTACCACTTTAGTACAATGCCTTCTGTGACCATCCGGTCATGATACCTAATCTTTAAAAAGTAATAACCAAATACATTTAAGCAGCATTCCTTTCACATTTATCTGCAGACCTTGAAAAGTTGGCATATCTATCAACTTTTTCTCATTCATATTGGCGTATCTATCAACTTTTTCTCATTCATGTTGTCGTATCTATCAACTTATTACTTCGTCTCCTATTTTCGTCACAACCCTGGGTCCGAAGATTTTGACAAAACCAAAGATACATAAACTAACATAGAAACAATTCACATATGGTACAGGCCACAACGACTTAGGTCCATGAACAATATCCATTCCAACATCTACAGTTATTTGTTCTGTCATTGTACAAATCAGGCCTTGTCATGGGAAAAAGAAGAAAAAGGAACGCTGTCATTCCTGCTACAAATGCCAAGCTCACAATTCCTGAAACATTGACAAGATGATAGTTAGTTACCAACACAACAAATAGAATTCACACAAGGGCTTGTCAAGTTGGAAGGATATCACAACCAAAGTACATACGCAAATGTACACAAGTACCACTTCATATATGGATCCCAAACTATAGATGTTAACTTCATGACTCTGGAAAAAGAGATGATGAAAGAAACTAATGTCACATCAATAACGAGTTGTAAGCATAAATTCCAATTTCCAACCATCCAATATCTCTTCACAGTCAATTATTTTATACCATTAGCAACCAGAACAAGGACCAAAATTAATCTAAGAAGCAGTTGGTTGACAAATTGCTTTGAAATGAGATTTTTTTTTTTCACTTACAACTTTACACATGTACCTTTTCTCCTTGCAAACAGCACAGGTAGTCCCATAAAATTGCAGAATATATGAGCGACCAAGGGAGCCATAAAATGTCCTGGTAAATGCATCAAATAATTTCTTAAAAATGGAAGAAGAAACTATCCTAAACTACTAAATTTCAAATGATCAGGTGGCTCTGCCAAATGCACTGATATCGTAAGAGCACCTAATTAGTGATTCATTCAACCCTATTGATGCTCAGGGCAACAATTCGTTACACATTAATGATGAGAATGTATTAGTACTCATTCGCCCAAACATTTCCAACTTATAGATCGCAAGGTCTTTAGATTCTCAGATTTGGTATTAGGAATATCCATCCCGAAACTCCTCTGCTTAATCACAATTAGAAACCACTGACAATACAAGAAACTATTAGCAAGAACTAATGCTGTCAAATGGTTTAATCAAGTAGGAGAAAACCTAATACAATTTTGAATGGTCAAAGTTCAAATCCCTTTTGTCTAACCCAAATTAGAAGGGCAATATCCCACGAGCATATATACCAACAATATCTTCCAGACCAGCACGGTAGCTAGCTAATATAGACAGTAATACTCCAAATTTTGTCAACAAGCCATAACTCACCTGTTCGAACAAAAAGGAAAGAAGCATAGGAACCAAAAATTACAGTGTAGCCGAGTTGTAGACCTGGACAGTACATAAAAATTACTCATCATGGAAGTTTACAAAAAAAAAAAAAGAGAGAGACTATTAAGCAATCTCAAAACTGATGACAATTTTTTTAAAAATAAAAACATGTCTTGATTGAAGTTATTTTTAAACTACAGAAATGAAACCTATCTGACAGGGAGTAAGAAGAAAAGCACCTACAACCATGGAGGCCTTAAGCAAGCTATAGTTTTGGTAGATATATATCTCCATCCAATGGTTTAAATGTGCTGCATAAAATAACCATTGGTTAAAGAGGATTAAAATTCTAAATACACGTCTCACAAAGTAAAATCCAGAGATTCCAGAAGCTGGCCACATCATTTGCGTCAGTTAATTGTATAAGTTTAACAAGGGAATAACATAATATTTGTAAAGTGCTGCATTATTAACTTAAAGATTTAACATTACAAGGGAGAAATGCAGGAAAATAACTGCATTATACCTTCAATTCTTAACTATTTATCAATTTTCTCGTGTATCTTTATTCAAATACAAACAACTCCTTTAAGTTGCATATGCTTATTACCATCGTGCTTCGTAGAATCTAGCAACTTACCCAAACTGAAGAAAATGGGGCAGAGAAAGATGACATTGTATATCTTGAATCTTCCACAAAGAAGCAAAGGTATCATACATGCTCTAAATACCAATTCTTCGGTCACTGGTGCCTGTGCAAATAAGAATGCCAACATTGTGGAGGACAAATAAAACTACAGAATTCAAGCAAGTTGGAACCCTCAAACAATACATGCTTCGATTGTTTTGCAACTTGGAGCACATACTTGCATCAAGCTATGATATATTGTCTAAAACAGGAGGCTAAGTTGGGTTATACTATCATGTCAACAACTAAAGAACCTTGAAATAAAAAAAAAAAAAAAACTAACCACTACATAATTACGCCAAGCCAAAATGTCGGAAGCAGTAGCTTGCGTCCAGGAAAGGAGATCTTGCAGGGCATCTTTAATACAGCCAAGCGAAAGGTCTCCACCATGATTCATATGATCCTTTAATGAATCCACCAACAACAACGCCTTCAGGACTAAAGATCCAGCATACATTAACGAAGTCAAGAAGAGAGGAAATGCCACAGCTTGCCACTGTTTCACACATAAAAATCGTAACTTTTAGCAACCTTTTTCCAATCTGCAGATCATACACAGATATAAAGCAACAACTACCAGGAGCAACACAAATAGCTTCTTCAATTCACAAAATGCTTACCATGTGGTCCAGGCGAATGCCATAGACACCAACCAAAGAAAATGCTTCCATGGCCTTTACCTAGCATTAGTAAATCAAGCTCATTACCAAGAAAAGAAAAAAAGCAGAACCTTGAAATCGTAGACTGAATGGAACCATAGTAAGTTACGGGGAGAATAAGCGCGCAGAAGAGAAGAGACACGATCGAGGAAAGGGCGGCGCATATGAAGCGTCGAATCATGAATTCCTTGACAGAAGAAGGCGGGGGGAGGCGTAAGACGAGAGTGGGAGCATAAAGAATCGCCACGTAAACACAGGCCATGCCTGCACAGGCAGCGACAGCCACGGGCTTCGACAAGTTCGTATCTTGCTGCTCCATCTTTTGACTTCTCAAACCCTTTATTTTTACCACCGGCGACCTTGATGGATGGTCTTCGGATGACTTGCGGCTGGCGTCGTTTTAGTTCCTTGTTTGGCAGCGACCGTTCCTTCCGAGGTTAGTATATGTATGGCATCAATTTTTGTTCTCGTAAGATAGTTGTAAATAATTGTCATTATCATATTAGCAAATCAATATGCACATTATGAAGTTATTCTATTACTTTTTAAATTAAAAATTTAAGTAATTTAATACATATGTAACGTTATAATATAAACATGGTTACCAAGTCAAAGCAAATTTATAAAGAAACTAATAAAGTAATACACATCAACCAAAATTGTTTTTAGGTTTTTGATTAAATTTGAATTCATTGTGAGCTTCTCCTTTTGCCAATAAAGTGAATCCTATACACTTTTAATGATTTACACTTTATTTATTAAGAATCTGTTTAGCATTCTTAAATTAAAGAAATGAGAAATATAACTTTAAAATTTTCTCAATCATTCAATAATTAATTTTAGAGATTACAGAACTTAAATTTTGACTAATGATTAAAACTCAAATTATTTATTTTTTCAATAAAAAAGATGTTGTAAAATAGTTCCTTTTATTGCATGTTCTAAAAATGATTATCAAAGTAATCCTTTTATTGCAACAGAAATAGGTAAAATAGAGAATTTTAACTTCAGTCAATTGAACTCTGCTACTCTCTTTTTTTTCTGTAATTACAAACTTCTCAAAATATTTTAATTACATGTAAAGCACCTCAAGATATGAAATTTAAACATATTCATCCTAAATTCCAAACTATATAAACCCTTAAAATACATATCAGTTATAAGAGACAGTAAAGAAAAAAAAAATACAATTTTGTTTCTCAACTTCTTGATTATAAAGAACTTAATTTTTTTTATTATTTTAACTTGATTTGCTTGGCAAACGACATGAATTGTGTCAAAGTTAAATTCTCATTTAATAAGATAGATTCTATTGCATATTAGTTGTGATGCAATGCATATTACAAGTAATAAGTTTTTCTAATAAAGAATTCGTAATTATTTTTATTTTTATACATGTTGAATGTAACTCTTACAATATTTTATAAATAACGTATTTTGAATAATGTAGTAAGTAAACCAATTAATTAAAACTAAATGATAAATTCAATTCAAATAATCATCTGAAATTTTAAATTTGATAAATTCAAGCAATTAGAATTTTATAAAAAAATTATGTGAAACTAAGATTTATTACTTTAAAATTCTTAGAAATGTCTTCCAACTCTTTACCTATTCTAGTAAGGTGCCATTACTTCCATCATCCTCTTACATATGAACCTTATCATATTTCTCCATTAGAAATTAGTGGCGCTGACGAAGCATCGTGTTAAATTGTTAGTGGCAAGATTCATCCAATCGTAAAAAACCTTGCAGTTGTTAGAGAAGTGCTCTAAAGTCAATCAATTTTAACACTTATTGTATAAATTTTATTTGATTAATATAAGTCATTTTCAATAATTTGATATTCATTTGATATATGAATTAATAGTGATCTTAAATCAATTAATTAAGTCCTTGATACATAATATAACATAAAGAAAATCATGATAAAATTATGATATTGAGATTCCTATCATGTGTAATTATGTTAGTATCTAAATTATCCCTAGTTATAGGATTAATAAGACAGAACATTATTAATCCGGACAGACTAGAACATGTTATACTCCTTGATTGGATCAAGCAGTAGATCTCGTAATCTGCAAGCATGAGATGTTTAGAGTTAACACGTGGATGCTTGCTAAGAATAGTTAAGTACATTAGATGACTTGCTATGAGATAATCATATGGATGGACTATTCAAATGTCAATAATAATCTTATCATAACAATGGTACAAATATCCTTAAAGTTGATGAAATTAAGAATATTTTGATTACTGATTCTGTAATTTGGGCGTTCATAAGTGTTATCGTCAAAAAAAGTTCAGCTCAGCCGTAGTATCGACTAAAGTTGATAACAATGATTCCCAATCAGTCGATAATGCTAGGAGAGGGATTCTGTCTCCTAACTTATGGGTTCCCAAAACTACTTCAAAGAACATCTAGTGTGAAAGGCGATAGAGAACTAAATTAAACCAATAAAAGTAAAAGCTGAAGAAATTGACAAAATATAAGTTTGATTGATTGTATTGAGGGTCCTTTCATTGTATTTACACTTGGTATTTATAGGCTACAATTGATCTACATTCAAGTATCTTATATGTATAAGCAATTATCTGATATGTGCAATAGTTTTTTACAAAACTTCAAACTCTAGAAGAGTTTCAGGATAACTAGACGTCTATCTTATCTTAAAAAATAATCTTTCTGTGCAACGACTGAGATATTGATGTCTTTCTTCACGTTCCTTCAAATAGTTATCCGAGCGCATCATCCAGGATTTTATCTTATTTATTTATCGTTAGTCGATGTCTCTTTTCAATCGGCTACCGAATCATATATCACTAACCGATGTTTCTTTTCTATCGACTATCACCCTAAAATGTTCGACTGGCATCCAATTCGTCTACTTCTATCGACTCGATGTTCAAGCGGCTATTTTGTCCTTAAAATCATGTGTTAACGTTTGCCCCCTTATATCTTTTATCTTACTGAAAGGAAGATAGAACGATATAACTGTTACTTTTCAACCGTCGTTTCTTTTTATTCTTGCAAACGTGTCTTTATTGTTTCATTTCCTTCGCCCAGCCGTACTAATTAATTTCCTATTTATATCACTCTTCTTCAGTCGACATTGCCATCACTTTCGTAGAAATCTCTAGCGCACTAAACCCTGCTATTTGTTATTCGTCTTCTTCTTTCATCATGTCTCAATCATCTTCTGATTCTCCACGCCCTAGCTGCTCCAATGCCGATTTACTAAACATTGTTTATGTTCCTCAAGAGCGAGCTTCTTCTTCTAATTTTGAACATTCTTCGGGAATTCTTTTCCCAATCCACCATTCTAAATCCCTAATTCCTTCAACTGATAATCTTGATGAGGGTAAACTTTTTCTTGAAAATGTTCTTTATCCTTTACTGTATCTTTTGTCAATAGCTTCAGACTGGTTCTCAATCAACAAAAGAACATCCAGCCTTCGTTCTTAGCCTGTTGGTTCAAGCTCCTATTATCAATGGTTCGACCGTGAAGCGGCAGCCAAGAGCCATGAGTGGAAGGATTGGTGTATCTATCATATTA
>JANIMX020000173.1:4514497-4528542 GCA_024582655.2 Erythroxylum kunthianum | reverse complement strand
CTTTCACGGAATCAACCTCTTTGTAAAAAATATAAAAAAAATACTGCGTACAATTGATGTCCATTACCCAACTTTCGCATAGCGAGAAAAATTAGTTTGTTGTGGATGTGTGGACTAGTTAATTTACCACCCAAAGCCCAACGAATTATGTACGACAAGTAATTATTGTACGAAATTCTACTTCATTAAATATTTACATTAAATGGACAAAAATAAATCAGATAAGATAATGAATACAGACAACATATCGCCTTTTGGAAATTAAGTGTATCCGGATTTAAAGCATAATACTTGTTCGATACAAAAATAGGACACGCTGAAAATAGGTTTAATATATGAGTTGTATTGGATTAAATCCACATGCTAATTGACAGTAAGAGAACTGCAGGCTGTAATACTTTTAAAAAGTTATGGACAAAAAGATGAATATATTGTTGTGACTTAGATTATAAATGAATTTCAACCTGTCATACACCAATAGCAACAGATTTGGAAATCGTGTTCTACGCAACAAGTCATCCTATATATGTGTGTGTGTGTATAATTCCAAGAACTCGGTTTTGTTAGCGAGGAAAATGGCTACTCACATTTCCTTCTCTGCCTTCTTTGTCTCGTTTTTGGTCGCTGTAGCTTATGCACATGATCAAGATGGAGGTTGTCTGAACACTGAATTTCAGTCCCTCTCTCGGTTAAAAGAGTGTTCTTTTCAAATGCATGCATTTTTGTGTCTTTTCTTTTATGTCCTCAGGTTATCTATGGTGGTATATTGTTAGAATCCGGTTGTAATTATATTGCGATATTTGAAAGAAATTGTTCTACGAACAATTTTGGGAAGCAACTACAAATGAATTCGCTTTGACAAGATTTATGATCTTCCCTAAAGCTTCAGCTTTTCTGCAATTTTCTTTTCATGGATTTCCTTCTTTTAAAGGATCCAGTCAAGTCCTATGCAACATAAAATTTTCTTCATCACAGAATGTATGTCAAGCATATAGATTTTCTCCCTTTTTTCACATCAAAAGCTAATAAGTTAAACCACAGGAATAATTAATAGATTAGTTGGATTGATTCTTGACTGTGTTTGTTTTTCTTTTGATTAACAGTGAAATTCACTTATGGTTCTCTAAATGGCCCTCGCAAGTGGGGAAGCCTGAGCCAAGGTTACCATGCATGTTCAGATGGGAAATCACAATCTCCTATCGACATTAAAACGCGCGAAGCTGTGACAAACAATGGAGATGCTTTCTCCAACAGAAACTATCGTCCTTCAAATGCAACTCTCGTTAGCCATTGTAACGCTATTGGGGTTTGTTTCCTCCCTCAACCTCATATCATCTCTTTATTTATCTTTCTTTTTTCTATTTTTCATTTTAAATGAAGGAATTAGGAGAATATTTTTTTATATTATATAACATGGTCTATACGTTAATTAATTTACACGATTCTGTTAATTTATATATACTGTCGATGAATTTCTACATTGTTTGTATGATACATTTGCACATAAGATTGATCATAAATTATTATAATATATTGTCCCTATAAATATAGATATTGATTTCTCTTGATAATTTTTATTGTCTGTGATAATATATATGTATTCATATGTGATAAATAATTAAATATAGATATTGATTTCTCTTGATAATCTTTACTAAGCAATATGAAAATCTTCTTTTACTCTGCATAATTTATATAACTTGATACTTATATAAAATACTAACCAATGAAATAATGACTGCACTATAAAACTTTGATGTAAAAAGAATTAAAAATTGTTAATAAGAAACCAAAAATACTTAATTTAATTGACTTAAAATTCTTCAAAAATGCACTTTTTCATTTTTCTTAAAAGGTTATATACATTTGAGCGTTATAGATATTAATATCTTAAAATTCATCTCTTTGTAAGTTTTAGACATTTATCACTTTTAATAGTTTTGTAAGTTATAGTAACTCTAAGTTTTAAACATTTATTGTATTTAATGGTTTTATAAGTTTTAATGATCTTTTTAAATTTAAACATTTATAACTTTTTAATTGTTTTGTAAGGTTTAATGACTCGTTCATTTATAAGTTTTAAAATTTTATTTTATTTAATGATTTTATTAGTGTAATATCCATTTTAAAATTTTAAAAATATAGTACTTTTAATGGTTTTTTAAATTGTAATGACTCACTATAAGTTTTAAATATTATTGTATTTATTCTTTTACAGCCATGAGATGCTGTTAGATACGGCTTGCTCTTCTTTTTCTTCTTCTTCTTTTTCTATAAAGAACAAATATAGCTTATTTAATTATTATTATATCGAAATTATTCTTTTTTCTCTTGAAATTTTTAATTTTATTTTATTTGTACATTAAATGTCATTGCTCTATTTTTATTCTTTTTATTTATTTTCTTGTGAGAATGTAAAATTTTGATAATTATGAAAATTATTCTTATGATCAATTATTTAAACTATATTGTTGTAAATCTTAATACTTTCTAAAATTATTTAAATATGCTATTACAATTTCAAAAGCAAAGAGAATTTGCATACTTATTTATTTTTCTATTTTTGATTATTCATATACCTATGAACTATATTTATAATATTAACATTTCACATATTACATTTACAATTTTTTTGAGTTATATAATAGGAAATAATAGAACTTAAGGAGTTCCTACATTATTTTTTGATTGTGTGTATACTTGTACATATTTTAATTTTTAAAATAATTGTTATTATTCAAATAATGTTTTATAAATTATACCGATAAGGTGTGGATTTTTTTGACTAGTATATGTTATATATCGACACTTTATAGACAATATTCAATTTAACCTTGAAATTAAACATATAGGATTCCAATACTAAAAATTCTTATAGAAAAGATTTGTGGCTCAATTAATAATTATTGTTAGGATTGTACATGATGGAGACTATAGGAATTAGATTAACAAGCACCAACAGAGGTGTTATAACAATTTAAAAATTATAGAAAATTTAATCTAACTAGCAAATTGAGCTCATCTAAATATTGCAATATAAAATATGTTTAGGATAATTAATATCATTTCGCTACAAGTGATTGTTAATCTTAACTTGAAATTGTAATCCAGATATACATACAGAATTAGCATCATCATCAATAGTTCTTTCCATTATTCTTATTACTTGGGTTAATATAGCTAAATCTGGTACTATAATAAGAGTGATAAATATACAAGTATCCTATTGAGATTAAAAAGGAGAAATTAAAACGCCTAAATTTAAGAGAAAATCAGTGCAACATGTTTATTAATAAAATCGCAGATTTCCAGTTGAACCAACAAACTAAAGGGCAGCACATGAGAATCTTCAAAGATTAAGCCAAAACCAGGATTTAATGTTTCAAGTGTGGTGAAATTTACCTTGTAGCCTGCTCTGAGACAGAGAAAATCATGATGACAAAAGATAAAATGAGAAAGTGTCATAATTTTATTGTCAATTGTCAATAAATCACATCATTTCTGCTTACAAATTTTCTTTCGTGCAGGTGAAAATTGTTGGCTCTGGGGGAGGCTTGTCAATAGATGGCAAGCATTATACCTTGAAGCAATTTCATTGGCATACTCCTTCTGAACACCTCATAGATGGAGTCCAGTATGATATACATATATTTTCTCTCTTTATTTTCAGCTTTTCCTGTCTACTACATAATTGCACATCAGTGCATGGTGTTGGAAAGGAACATACTCACACTAGAAATTCACTTGTCTTTACTCTTCTAAAATGAAATTTTGCAGATAAAGAAATACGAGTGTGTCTTCTATTAATAAACCATAAATCTCGACCATTTTTATTTTATTTTATTTTAATATAAGAGCATGCATAGAGTATTAGTCTTAAGTTACTATCCACTTCCGCAGATATGATGCGGAGCTTCACATAGTTCATCAGTCAGATGATGGCCAATGCTACGCGGTTGTGGGAATCGTCTTCCAATACGGTTCTCCTGACCCTCTGATTTCCAAGGTACGATAAGACTACTGCTACTACTACTGGTCACTACATATCACCACACTATATGCCCTAGTTCAGGAGATGCCCTTTGGACGATTCTGATTAAAAAAAGAAGGGTTCTTGCATTTAAGGAAAATAATTACGATCAAACTATATCTTAAAAAAAAGGAGAGAATCTTTAACCATGTAGTTAAATAATTTTGTTTTCATACAAAGTTGTATAGATTATAACCATATTGGAGAGACTATAGTGATTTCTTCTACTTTCTTAGGTCCAACATGAAACTTAAGTAATTATCCAATCCTGTCAGTAAATTTTTTAAAACTAGAGTAGTTGAAATGCATGTAAGACGAAAAATGAAAAGTAGAAAAATATATATGTTTGATGCAAGGCTCAATATGGTTGCAGCTCCAACACGGTTTAGAGGAACTGGCCAAGGGAAATTGCAGACCAGTACATGAAGGCCCTCACATCACCTTGGACAATTTGAGTGACACTATCCTTAAAAAAACATCTCAAACTTATTACAGATACTTTGGTTCTCTCACCACTCCTCCTTGCAGCGAGAACGTTGTATGGACCGTCCTTGGCCAGGTAATACCTATGCTCCATGTCTTTCTTTTCTGTATTTCCAAACATTTATCAATCTGTCCTGTTCGAACATAAAGATGCATAATGAACCTGAAAGGGAATCATTTATTCTCTTCTTAAAAAAGGGAAAATTAACATGGAGAATAAATGGTGCATATAAAGTGAAATGAATTTCTGTTGACGGGTCGTCAATAAATGTGTAGGTAAGTACGATCTCCAAGGAGCAAGTAGAATTACTAAAATCTACTCTAGAGGCTGACAGCAAGTCCAACTCAAGGCCTGTGCAGCCGTTGAATGGTAGACAAGTTTGGGTGTACTCTAAAGCAAACTGAAGTAGATTCATCGTTTGCTCCTCCCGTGGTCAAAAACAGAAGAAATTATGAACCAACTTTGTATTTATTCTCATTATTAACCAACTTTGTATTTGTTCTCTTCCAAATATTGATATTTAAATTATATTGTTTTATTTTTGCGTCTCAAGCTTTTATTCATAGTAAATATGATCTGAATTGTCAAAAAATGCATCCAAAATAAGAATTTAAATTTTAAAACAGATGCAAGATGAATTATAAATTTAAGAGAGAAAAAGTTGAAGAGTTGAAGAAAACAAAATGGCGGAAGTATTTCATTTTGAAGATCTTTGAGGTAAACAAAAGTAGAACATGTATTATATGTGGAGGAAATTTTAAAATCCAAGTACCAGATATTAATATTTTAGTACAAGAATTCAAGCAAGATAAAAATTGCACTCAACCAAAAACTTCTATTTATGCCAAAATTTAGTACAAAACACTCACAATTACATAAAATAATACAACTTAAGTTCTTTTACAATGAGTCTTTTAGTTTAACATTTTATGAATTATACTGTAAACTCATACAAATAAGTTTTAGAAATCTAATAATTGGACACAAATGAACTGTCAAATGGCTCCGTATATATTAGGCACGAGAGATGGAATATTTTGATTTGTTCGTCTAAAAATTAAATGATTTTGGCCCCTGCTCTTGTTCATATATTTTCCAAGTTTTTTGTCATTATTTATTAGGATTAATTACAAAAAAATAATCTCAAACATTTCTCAATTATAGTCTAAACTATAAAAGTGACAATTAAATACTCAAATTTTAATTTTTCACAAACATAACTCAATGTTAACCTTTTTGTTAACGTTGTTGACTTGTCATGTCAACTATCATATTTACCACATGAACGACACCTAGATTTTAATTTCTACGTTAGCATAGTATAAAATAAATATATAATTTTTAATATAATTAATTTATCATAATTTATAATATCTAAAATTAATAAAAATACGAAAATAAACAAACTTAAGGCTTATCCACACTACTTCCCTCACCTTTCATTTATCAATTTTTCTGCATTTTAGTTTCTTTTCTTTTATCGTTAATAACCTTTTACCATCTCTTTTTTACCATATAATTTATTTCTTATTCTAAACTATATTTGTAAATAATTAAAAGTTCGAATATTCAATTGTCACTTTTTAAAGTTCAGGTTATAATTTAGAAATTGTAGAAATTTTGAAAATATTTTATAATTAACCCTATTTATTACTATATTTCATCCTCATTTTCATCTTTTCATCATCTTTTAAATATTTCCACAATTTGTTCAAAACATCTGCACTCCTATATTGGTGGATGTTACTTTGACATGTAAAATTAAGCAATTCATTTTATTATTTGCATGGTTTACCTACTTATTACTTGTTTGTTAGTGATGATTTATGGTATTCCTTCTCATCATTAACATCCTCTTTTAAAACAATCTCCAGCATAATTTAGATTTGAGAATATTTTGAAAAACTCACACTTTTTGTCAATATATTTGGTACTTGTTAGACTATCTTGATTGCTTTCATTTATGTCTCCTCTTACAATAAGTTCTCTCCCAAATAATAGTAATGCACTTCAAGATAGTTTATCCTTACATGAAATATTAAATTCTTTTCTAAGAATAAAACTAACAAATTATTACAATACAACTTCATTATTATTGAATGAACAATCAACTAGTGATGTAAATCCTCCAATAATTATACTAGCCAAGTACACTCTTATGTTCCCATAATTGTTGCTCTATATTTCACTTAAGTACTTGAATAGTTAACCTTTTTGGTTATGTTTTACTACACTAAGAAATTACACCAGAACTTAAATTGAATATATACCCAGTTGTTGATCAACATGTATTAAAATCATCGATATAATCAGCATCACAAAAACCTTTCAATTCATAAGACTCTCCTGCACTGTAAAATAAACCATAACCAATTATTCTTTTAACATACCTCATAATTTGTTTCACAACTGCTAAATATGAATTCTTTGGATTTTACATATATCAACTAACAACTCCTATTGTATATTATATGTTAGGTCGAGTTAAAAAGTGGTAAATGACACTTTATTCTGATTGCCTATACATCATTATGTTTTTCAATTCTTTTCACTCAGATGAGCATAGCTTCTATTCATTCTCTATTGATGTTGACGTCGACTTATAATCAAACATTCCAAATTTCTCTAATAAACTTATATTATATTTTCTCAGACACAAAAATAATATGACAAAGTTTCTATCAACCTCAAAAATTTTCCTAACTCTTTCAATTGGAAATGGCCTATTAGTATTTTCTTCAGTTTGTTCAATTTCCTTTGAATCATCTCCAATAATAATCAAATCATCAATGCACATTAGCAGAACTGTTAGTTTTCTTTCTTGAGCCTTCACGAACAACTAGAATCAACTTAAGCCATTGAATATCAACTATGCATCATGAACTCATTGGTCTTTCTATACTAAGCTCTAAGCATATGTTTTAGTCCACTGTCAAGATCCAAGAAGGACGAACGTGAGACTCAGCTCATGGATGGAAAGGATGAGCCAATGATTGGCTAGAGTTGTGATTGTGCGTGAAGAAAAAAGTTGTTATTTGTCTTTTGTCGTTTTGTTATTTTCACTAACAGATTCTGTTATGCCAGCTATTAGCAATTGAGTGGCTATATATATAGTACAGGATGAATGTTACAGGCATGACTTATGAATTAATATACTCTACATCTTCCACACCTATTTTCTCTCTTTTCATTCTTTACTCTTTACTCTTCCCTCTACTTCTCTCTTCTGGTTGGTTAGTTTGATAATATATGAGTCAGGGAACTGACAGTGTGGTATTAGAGTCGTTAGATCTTGAGGAAAGTCTAGCAGTCATAAGGGATATGGCAAAGAAAAACAAAAACGTTGCGAATGAAACTAGTCTAATGCAATCGATGGAGGAACAGATAAAGGTGTTGGATCAGAGAAGCGAAGAATTTAAAAGAGAGGTTTATGGGCAACTAGAGAATAATCAAAAGCATTTTGAAGAACAAAGAAATGCCCAACAAGTTATGCAAGCCTCACAACAGTTACTACAATAGCAGATGGAGATGATGAAATCACTTAACCAAGCCTCTAATGCAACTTCTTCACATATCTCCCCTATCCAACCAACCAAACAGATTAATTTGGGTGGAAATGGAGGTAAAGTTATCTTACCCATTCCTCCGATAATAAATCCTAATGGTCTAGCTATTAGTGAGAATATGCAGAAGGGTCAGCCGAGTTTGGGATTGGGAAATAGCCAGACCTACCCATTTTTTGGTAACTCTAAGTTTGGTAACATAATGCCAAAAATAGAGCTTACAAATTTTGAGGGAGATAACCCAAGGAGTTGGAATAGGAAATGTGAGAAGTATTTCCACATATTTGGAATTCCAGAGGAACAAAAGATCACTTTGGCCACTCTTTACTTATGGAAAGGTTGATATATGGTACCAAGGTTGGCAAGTTCAGCATAGGGGCAGCACTTGGGGAGATTTTGGTAAGGAACCTTGTAAACGATTCGGAGAAATTACTATAACAGATATAGTGGAGGAGTTTAACAAAATAAAGCAAAAAAGGAAGGTTGAAGAATACCAAGAGAAATTTGAAGAGCTCAAATCACTCATGCTAAAATATCACCCTGAACTAGATGAACACTATTTTGTCTCGAGCTTCATTAGTGGATTGAGTAAAAAGCTCAGGCCCATGGTCAAATTGTTCAGACCCACCACTTTAAATCAGGCCTGTGAACAAGAAAAGCTCCATGAACAATCCATAATGGCTATGTTTAAGACACAAAAGGCACACTTCAAGAATACCACCAAACCCTACCCGATAAACACTCAAACAAACACCACAAAAGTTTATCAACCCATCACCATTGATAGAAAACCACCCTTTAAATCAGAAACCAATAACTCAAATAGCAGCCCCCAAATTGATACCACTAGAATGACCAACCCAAATCAAGTGAAGAGGTATCTAGGCCAATGTTTCAAATATGGAGACAAATACTTTGTGGGTCATGTGTGCAAGACCAATATCTTGAATGTTCTAACTGTTATGGAAGACGAAGAACTAGATGAGGAATCACAAGAGAGTGATGAGCCAAAAGATGTGACTAATAGCATTAAAATCTCCATGCACACGATTGAATGGGCAGAGGTCGCTAACTCCCTCAAAATTAAAGGAGAGATCAATGGTAAGAGAAACATGATATTAATTGACAGTGGTAGCACTCATAGTTTTGTGGATGCCAAAATGGTGAAACAGGTTCAAGGAATCATGACGCGAGCTAAAACCTTGTGGGTTACGGTGGCTAACGGTCAAAGTATGATTAGTAAAATGAAGTGTGAAAAGCTCAAATGGAAAATTCAGAATCATGAATTTTAGTTTGATTTCAGGGTGGTCAAGCTAGGGGGTCATGACATGGTGTTAGGAGTAGATTGGATGAAAAATTATAGCCCAATAACAATTGATTTTGTGGGAATGAATTTAACTTTCAACAGCAATAATAAGCAGATTGAGCTCACAGGAGAAAAAGAAGTCGGTAATATGAAGAACATGTGTGGGAAAAGTTTACAGAAGCTGCTAAAGAAGGGATGGAACCAAATGGCAACTCAATTTTTTGCAATTTCTTGTCACTATGCATTGGAAGCAATAGAGCAACTAAACACCATTGAAACCATCAATCAACTAAACACTATCACCCAAACCAAACAAATAGACTTACCCCCACTTGTCCAATTCCTAATTGATAAGTATTATCATGTCTTTGAGGACCTAAAATCTCTACCACCCCACCAAAGCCATGATCATACCATACCCCTCAAAGAAGGAGCCTAACCTGTAAAGATTAGATCTTATCGATACCCTTATTTTCAGAAATCAGAGTGGCAGGACCTGTTCCTACCCAGACACAAACGCCCTGTCTGGCACTCCACGAAGACCCTTCAGTTGATTTTCAATCACCCTGGAAGCATCAATATGAAGCCAAGCCTAAAATTCATGCTTATTTGAAACTTTTTTCATTTCACTTTAGTATTTAAGTAGTAGAGTTATGGTAGAGCTTTCTTTAAACTTTGGACAGCATAACAGTTGTATTTCATACAATCCAAAAAATTTAGAACAACCTGTTTATAGCATTTTCAAAATATCCATACACTCCACTATTTCACAGGACTTTATGTCCAACCAGTAAACTCATTCGTAACTTGTAAAAACGTTCATGCATTGCTAAAAATTGAAATCCTTACAAAAGAGTGATGGTTGTTCACATCACTTGAGTTTACAAATGTTTAATCTAAAGGATTACATCGATCTTTACAAAATATGTAAATGCAACGGAAAATATTACAATGTACACATTGCAAAATAACCTACACTACAGCACTTGTCCTTGATAGCTATCCACACAGTGGAGTCTGGTCAAATCAGCCCTCTAATGGTTCACCTGAGAGGGGGTTGAAAATAAAACGCGTATGAGCTAAACGATCTCAATGAGTACTTAAACATTTAATTTAAACCTTTTTAAACCATCAAACGTTCATAAACCATTTTTTTTAAACATGGGAAACCCGGGAATTTATCCCGAAACAATTTATTTGCAATCATTTGAGTGGGAGGGACATCCACAAAATATTTAAAAATTTAAGTCCCTCTTCCTTTGTAAAGTGTTCTATCACGATCATGATGCTGCCACGATCGTGACAGTGAGCTACCAGAAATTTTCCTCACGGTCGTGACAGTAGCTTCTTAAAGATTTGGTTCACGATCGTGACAGTAAGCTTTTTCTCGCACCCTTCACGTTCGTGACGTTGTCATGATCGTGATAGTAAGCTTTTGCTCAAATGTCAAAACCTTCAAATCCAAACACAATTCATAAACTTTCCAAGTTTCAATACCTCAACATTTTCAGAAATCCTCTCTTTTCAATATATTGAAGCCCTGCTTCTTTATCACACTTTTCAAACCCTTTTTTTATTCGAAAATCTATATTTCTTGACACATTGTCCTTTCTCGACAATTGTCATTTTTCAAACGTTTCCATTTTTCTTTTCTTTTCCTTTTTTCAAAGTTCTTAGCCTTTTGGTACCCTTAGGTTTTTAGGTTACGGAGCGGACTACGTCTCACTTCCCCGTGCCCACCGAGTCTATCCTATCCAACATCCTACCCCAACGATAGTTACGGAGCGAAATTCAACTCCACATCCCCATAACATTGCTACGTGCATGTTTATGGAGTGAAGCTCGGTCGTGCATCCCCTCATTAATATTGATAGGTAATTACAGAGCGAGATTCGACTTCGCATCCCCACAATGGTGATAAAACACTCATTTGTGGAGCGAAGCTCGGCCGGGCATCCCCATATATGATTTATAATCAAGTTGTTTTACTCAGGCCTATTTCCTCTCAGTGTACTTTAGGCTTAAATGAAATCATTCATATACTATGGGCTCACCCTAATTCAATACTAGCATATGTAGTATAAGGATTGCGGTATAACGCCAATCCAAAACACAAGTTTCAATACCATGCATGTCTTAAAGGCAATTTCAATACCAATTAACATTCAAGTAATCATTTACGATATTGAGAGCGTTTCAAACGAGTTACATCAACATTCATCGAAAACTTGATATCGTTTGCATACACATATCAAAACATCATTTTTCAAGCAAATCCATTGGATTGAACTCAATCCTTTTTCAAACCATTTTCAAATCATTTTAAGCATAACATGCTTCTCACATAAAACGTTATTTTCAAACGTACGTACAACTTTATTTTAAAGGCGTACTCACCGAAGTCAAATACTTTTCGTTTTCAAATCACTTTCTAAGATAACATATCTTCATTTCAAATGTACTCACCCATTAGCGGTTCTCCTTCAACTCTTTCGGTTTAGCACCGATCCTTGCCGAAATCTTTATCAATTTCTTTTCCGATTTAGTTGGCTAGGGAAGAGACCCTCAAGAGTTCATATCATAACCAACACAAACACTTAGTCACTATATTATCCATTTTTCATTAAAATGGCAATGTACAAATTAAATTCCTAATTTTTCATATAAAAATCCTTATTCACTCTCAATCCCAACTTATCATCTTCCTTAATACTAAACCATTCACTCAATTTACCTATCATGCATTTAATTCTCAATTTCCCCAATCATGCATTTATACCATTTCCAACACAATGTAGGCTTATCCAACCTACCAATCATGTCACCTCATTTAATGTTTTTAACCTAAGGTCTTAAATGCAACTTTATAACATTTAATGAATTGCTTTATGGTCTTGTGTTTAAGACCACTCATTCCTTGTTTCATCTAGTCCAAGCATTTTTCCACATGGAAAAATACCAAATACAATACTTATACATGTATGTATTTGACCATTATAACATTATTTACATAGGTTCTGGTAAGTTCCGAAATCCTAAAAAATTTTATTTAACCAAATTGACTATTTCGATGGTACTTGACTATCAGAACATTTTATTACTTAATCGGGACCCGTTTCAGTTACTTTTTCCTGAAACACAAAATGACCAAAATGCCCTTTTTGTCCATTTTCACCGATTCGTCGTTTAATGACTTTAGGGTTGTTCCCGCACACATTATTTACTTAACAAAGACTATTCATTGATCAATATCGGGATAATTCATATATCCATTATGATGTCGACAAATTAGGAGGTTTGGGGTTTCACAAGTATACTATTTTTTTGCTTTTTATAATTTTATAAATATAAGACATCATCAAACAACTTGGTGCTATCAATGTAACTTGCATTTGTCCTTTTTTTTTTAATGACTAGGTACTAAAATCATACACTTATTCTCATATAACATACTATATTTGTTTTTCATTGAATAGAGTTTCTCACCATATATTTATTGTAATATTTTCTCATATATCTTATTATAGGGTTTGTCACAATCTACTAACCAATTGTATTATTTGATAGAATACAAACTTGTTATGTCAATTTTGATTTACCATTATGTTATGTACAACTTAAATTGCATTTAGTAATTTAGTACTTATTTATAATTGTATAGCTATATGGATAAAAGTTGGATGCTCATAAAAAAATGATCCTATAAATACTTAGAAGAAGACTTTCATGAAATTTGTAGAAGATCAAATGAGTTAAAATGTGAAATTTGTTGTCCAAGCATAAATTGCTTAAATTTCAGTAATCAAAGTCAATATGTGGTATATAATCACTTTCTAATCTAAGGCTTAGATAAATTCTATAAAGGATGGATTTATCATGTTGAACATTCTGAAGTAAGTAATGCTAGAAGTGTTGATATAGGTGCTAATGGTGATAACAATATTGATGTAGATGATGGTGATAATAATGACGATGTAGATGATGTAATCAAAGAAATGTTAGAGGTTGTAGTGAATTATATGGAGACTATGGATGATAATACTTTGCCTAATATATTTGGGAGAATTTCATAAGTTAATTTTGAGAAGTTATTGAAAGTAGCTTAAGAAGAATTATATATTGGGTGCTATAATTTCTCACAGTTATCTTTTACTCTAAAGTTGTTGCATTTGAAGGTATATAATAGGTGAAGTAACAAATCTTTTGACATGTGATTGAGTTGCTCAATGATGCATTACTTATTGGACACGAATTTCCCAAATCTGACTATAAAGCAGAACAAATATTAAGGGTACTTGGATTATAATATATATCAATACATGCTTGTAAGTATGATTGCGTGATCTTTTGGAAGGAGTTTAAGGATGTTGAAGAATGTCCTATTTGTGGTATACTAAGGTGATACACGGATGATGGAAAGAGAAAAAAGATACCTCATAAAATATTAAGATACTTTCCAATTAAACAAAGAATACAAAAGGCATTTTATTGAGATACTTCCCTATTAAACCACGACTACAAAGGCATTTTATTTTAACAAAAACAACCATAGATATGAGGTAGCATAAAAAACACATTGATGATAACATTATACGTCATCTAACAGACTCAAAGGTAGGGAAAGACTTTGATGGGATGTTTCCATGGTTTGCATAGGATAGA
>JANIMX020000173.1:4504344-4514397 GCA_024582655.2 Erythroxylum kunthianum | reverse complement strand
GATGTTATATTAAGTTATCACCAAACTAACATAACACCATTGTGAAAATAAAAATATATTATTATGTGCCTTAAACTATATGATCTTATGGACATAAGATCAAGCATCTCTAATCTTTTATAAACACATAAAATGTTTTTGGTGGAAATTACTAAATATAACATCTCAAATTCAAAATTTGTTTTTAGTCACCTTTTGATAAAAAAATATTTACAACCTCTCAAACAAACTTATTACACTTATACCCAAATTTTATGTAAAATGCCTAAACTACCCTTAAAATTAAAAATTAAAAATTAAAGAGCTCATATTACTCTTATGTTCATTTAAGATTACATTTGTATTCCACCATTAACGTCTCATTCCATTCTACAACGCCTCCTTTACCATTCTTCCTTTCTACATTCAAAGTTTTTGCATCTTGGGTCCTTCAAGCTTCTACATCAATCGTACCTAGGACTTCCATTGAAGTTTCTTCATCCATTCTTCATTCATTGCAACGGTACGCTCCAAATAATAAGAAACCTTGTAGGATGAAACGAAGAAGACGATTTCGGGTTTAATATGAATGAAAAAGATAATTTCTGGGGACGACCCAATGAAACCCGATGAGATTAAACCCGATTTCGAGTTTAATCTGAATAAAGAAGACAATTTCTGGGGATGACCCAATAAAACCCGATAAGATTAAACTCGATTCTAGGTTTAATCGAGCGATTAAATCCGATTTTTCAAATTTTTATTTTAAGGGTAGTTTAAGTGTCTTATATAAAAATTGGGTATAAGTGTAATAAGTTTGTTTAAGCGGCTGTAAACATTTTTTCACCAAAAAGTGACTAAAAATGAATGAACTCATTTACATATGGTTGATTATGAATTCTTCCCATGTTTTTGACCTATCTTATTTTGCATTTGCACTCATAGTTATATCAAACAAAATTTTGATTATAACTTCCTTAATTATGAGACACAACCCATAAGTTTGTGATGTGAATTCAAATTTTGTTCTCAGCACCCCTACCAACCACCTTAGGCTAACAATAAAATAACTTTTAGATCTTGTAATATGCTAAGAGTAATTATATCTCTAAAATTTTGTTGATTTCTAAACTTTTATTTGAGAGAGAGTTTTTAATTAATAAAAAATTAAAAAATATTTTTATAGATAATAAAAGATTATTTAACAATAAAATAACTTTTAGATCTTGTTAAAAAGTGGATCTGTTTGTTTTATTTTTATTTTTATTTTCAAATTTAAAATTTTAGTTTTTTTGCGTTTTTAATTTTTGTTTTTAGTTTTTAATTTCTTTCAATTTTCATAATTTATGAAAACTATAAAAAAAATTGTTTTATTTTTTATTTTTTCATCATCTGATTTACTATCAACTAAAATATATATTATTTAATAATTAATGAAAATTATGAATAAGTTAATTTAAGATTATATATTTAATTATATAGAATTATGAGTAATTTAATTTTTAAAATATTCAACCAAGATCAAGAGTTATAACTAATTAAAGTTGATAAAATCGTTTAAAATTTTCAAAACTTTCACTTAGAATTTTGAAACTCATTATCTATTGAATTTGTCTCTTACATGTTGCACGTTATTAAAGCTTTGGATTTTAATGGAAGCAGTTATGGGGACATGATGGAATCACAAAGCATGGAATGAGGTTGACTAGATGGGAGTGGTGGTGGTGGTGGGTCCCATCCACCATGAACTGAATCGGGTGTAGCAGAGGACGGTGATATACTCAGATTTGGGTATTGTATGTGTGTATTGAATCAATCAATCTAGGCAGAGAAGAGTTTGTGCTGAAGTGGTCGATGACTACTACTACTCTTTAATTTTGGCACACAACTTTCCCTTACTGGAAATGCCTTCGCAGCCTTAGGAGTACTTAGGACCTATCTCTGTTCAGAAGCCTTTGTATAAAAGTTGGATGATGGTCCTCAGGGATCTTAGGCTTTTCACTCACAGAAAGTTGCAAAGCATAAAATTGAAGGCCCCTTTTATTCTGATTCTTGACTATGATAAATAACAACAACGACATTTAGTAGAAATTCTGTTAGTGCGCAGGGCCTGGGGAGGTCCAGTAGTACGATATCTTACTCCTAACTAGTAGAGAGACTGTTTTCAAATGACTATCGTGATAAATATCGACAATTAATTTTTTCTGGTGTAAATTTTTTTAAGAAAAACAGGTCATTAGAGTGTTTGTTGGATCTTCCCACGGACCAACTGCACTAGATCCTTCAGAGAAAAGGACCTATTTTGATTTTGAAACTCAAAAACTTTTGCATTTTGAGTTTAAAGCAACCTTTAACTAAACAAGCACAAAGTAGACAACTTAACAAGCTGCTACGAGTATATATATAGGCAGAGACATAGAAGGATGTCTCAAAGTTTCGAGAATCCTAACTACCTTCATTTTCTTGTTGGTTGGTCCATAATTTAGCATAGCATTGAATGACAACCATTGATGAAGCACATCTCATTCTAGTTCAAGAACAAATAGCCACTAATATACATATGCACCTTTAGATTTTATAGAAGGTTTTGCTTGCTAGAGATAATGGCTCCAAACATCTCCTTCTCACTGGCCCTGGCATTGCTGCTGCTTGTTACTTCTCCAAATGCTTCTGGACAAGATGGTATTACCCTCTTTCCCTATTCTTCTCTTTCACACAGTTTTTTTTATCTCTTACAGGCACATAGACGGTCTTTGCATTTGCCGCCACTATTGTTGGTTGGTGTTGTTCTCGAGGATGTTTTTTTTTATGTTTCAAAGGCTTTTTGTTTTCTGTTTTCTCAAAAACATAGAAGATTTGCATTTATGATTTGAGACCAGCTATAATGTGACTGTTAAAATATTTTCCTAGCTGATGTTCAATCATAACAGCAGAAACAT
Organism: Erythroxylum kunthianum; assembly: GCA_024582655.2. Classification (NCBI taxonomy): domain Eukaryota; kingdom Viridiplantae; phylum Streptophyta; class Magnoliopsida; order Malpighiales; family Erythroxylaceae; genus Erythroxylum; species Erythroxylum kunthianum. The sequence goes on along the minus strand of JANIMX020000173.1, from coordinate 4,511,479 downwards.
GTTTTCTCTTGTGTCTTGGTCCTATGAAGCAATCCCAAAAGTGCATGCATGTTAATTGTAAATGAATCCATTGAGAGCAGATAGATGCATCCTGTGTATCAATAAGCTGCCAAAGCGTAGAAGTTCTTTCCTCCATTAAGCTTTTCCATTGAGAAACTTTGGTAATGTACTAAAAGAATTAATTGGATGGATTCCTGATTTGGTTTTTGTGGGGTTAAAAACAGTGAAATTCAGCTACAATGGTTCAACGGGACCAGACAAGTGGGGAAGGTTATGCCAAGCTTATAACGCATGTGGGTCGGGGGATATACAGTCTCCAATTAACATAAAAAAGGATGCAGTTGAGGAAGCCAAAATATATGATCCCTTGAACAGAGATTATAAATCAGGAAATGCCACACTCGTCAATCGCCACTTTGGTGTTGCGGTTTGTTCCCCTTCTTCAACCTCAAATCATCTCTCTTTAAATTATTTAACAGGGCTTTTGAATTCCTTAACCATGTTTGTATTAGTTATACCATCCAGAATGACATTAACACATACTAAAAGAGAAGATTGGTTTGATTATGGTTAAGTAGAAAATCAACAAAATGTGAACATTATGTAGATCTAAGTTACGATGAAAGGATAACTAGTTGTTAGTATAATTTCCAAGTTTCACATCAGCTTACAACTAAATCTCATTACATGAGAATCTGCAAAGTCTAGGCATAAGGTTAGATTGTGTCTAAATCTAAGAAGAATGTCTTCTGTTCCTATTCCCTTAAAAAAACATTGAACTTAAGAGTATATGGGCTCTGGCACTTGATGACATGACACCAAAAAAGAAACAAAGGCCATAAATTTAGTTCCCAACATAATCTTTTTGTCTCACATTTTGTTTTGTGCAGGTGCGTTTCGATAGTGAGTGTGGAGGTATGACAATAGGTGGTAAAAGGTACACCTTGAAGCAATTTCATTGGCATACTCCTTCCGAACACCTCATCGAAGGAGAACGGTATGCTCTCTCCGATTTTCTTTAATCTCACATATGATACTGTCTCTCTATTTTCTTATAGCACATGAATTATATGTATATATATCCTTCCACTTCCACAGATACGATGCCGAACTTCACGTAGTTCATATGTCAGAAGACAAAAGCTTTGCTGTTGTGTCGATCCTCTTCCAATATGGTGGTCCTGATCCTTTTATTTCCAAGGTAAACTTTATACATCACTTCATTATTCTGATATGGTCGCTTTTAACGACTCCCCACATCAAATATGACAACAGTTTAGGCTCAAACCCCGATTAAAAGGATGATTAACTAGGGGAGAAAAAATAAGTGAGGTCTCATCCTTGATACAGAAAATTTGCTTCGAAGTACCTGAAATGAAAATTAAAAATATTGGTTTTCATGCATGGTTCAACGGGGTTTCAGCTTAGACGTGGTTTGGAGATGTTGGCAAAGGAAAAATGGGGAGAAAATGAAGAAGCTCAGATTGCCCTGGGGAACCTGAGCAACAAGCTCCTTAAGAAAAAGTCCAACAAGTATTATAGATACACAGGTTCTCTCACGACTCCTCCTTGCACACAGAACGTTATTTGGAACGTCCTGACTAAGGTAATTATCTATTACATTAGTTGTGTCAGGATCAACTTACATGCATATTTATATTCAAAGCAATTCACCTGACTAGTGACTAATATATGTGCAGGTAAGGAAAATCTCCAAGGAACAAGTAGAATCTCTGAGAGCTCCACTGGATGAAGACTGCAAGAGAAACTCAAGGCCTGTGCAGGCACTGAATGGTAGGAAAGTTGAGCTATACTCTAAATGGGATTGCCATAAGCTGAAATCTATTAGTTGTTAGCTTTTCCTACCCGTCTCTTCCAAATGCTGACATAATAAAACTTCATAGTCCAACCTGAATGCCTTACTTTCCATGCTTAAGAAATTCTTCTTCTTTTTTAGTGGTAGATCAAAAAAGGCGTTGACAGGTTGGAATGCACGAGTAATTGACACTTTGTTTACTAAAATTTTCTCCTTTGTCGTCTCCGTGTTAACTGGGTTGGTGATCTGCCCAATCTTCTATTTAATAATTCTCTAAGAGTAGAAACTTAGCATGAAAGTGAAGTTATCGGTCCTAATCACCACCAAATGCTTAGAAAATCCACAATTGAGGAGTGTCCCATGCTCAGGCTCTTGACGGTGGAAACAGGTTCAATTCAAAAGAAAGTTCAAGTTCTATTAAACAATTTGATTATTAAAAAAAAAGGGAATCATTAATTTGATATCATAATTATTATAGATTTAAATATCCCTAAAAGAATAATTTAATCTAATTGTGATGATCATAAAATCACTAAATTAATGATTATATAACTGTTTTCCACAAGTCTTAGGTTGGAATTATTTTAAAAAAAAAGGTATTCATATTATATTAGGAGATAACGTATTACAAGATTTAAAACTTATAAATTTATAAATAAATATGTTATTCATAAATTATTAGGTAGACTTAAAATATTACTATGAGTCAAATTTGGTGATAATTTCCATTAGTCAAAAGGAAGTTTTCGAGAACTCCCTAGATGTAAGGGGAGGATGCCAAATTATTTACAATATATACACATTGAAGAAAAAGACATTCTTTGTGATTTTATTCTTAAGGGCTGTCTCTTTTTAAATTGGTGAATTTCTTTGTAGATGAGGAAAATTATTCGTTAAAATCAACGTAAATGGATTAATCCAAAACCTGTGCTAATTGCATTAGACACCAATTTAAAACCTTGAGAAATAAACATAAAAATAACTGATTCCAAAATTTAAGGACTCCTAATTAATAGAAAAGTTGTTTTAACAGTTACAATAACATCGTCACCGCATCGCAAGGGGTCAACAATATGCCCAATTAGTCAGCAAACAAGATCCTAATTTTCTAAATCCAATTATATTTCACCTGACCAAAACAAGGACTCATTGCCGTCTCCGGCGAAAATTCAAGAGAAATGAGTACACCTCTGACCAATAGAAAGGGCAACCATACATTTATCAAATACGGTGGCTATGCTCTAGCTACAAAACTTAACTACCCAAAAATGCTTACGAGTTAACTTTCCTCCTATAAATCGAAGTATATTCAAGTCCAATTACATATAACCTTGTTTGCTACAACTCAGACATCACTTGTATATTTGTACCTTTTTTAATTTCTCTGTTTTGGTGAGTTAGTATTCGGATCACCTAATCAAAATTCAAAACCCCTTTGCCTTTTAAGACCCAAACAACTCCACTTGGACACGTCTAGTAATTAACAGAGCTTAACACTATTATACATAATCACAACAAATTTACACTCTCGCATGTATATACAAAGACCTAATCTTTTACTTAGAAAGAAAAACACTCAATACAGAATTCGAATAACAGAACTATAAAAAAAACAAAAAACAAAAAGGTAGAGCTCAAAATAAGAAAGGCGGGATTAACTGTTACCGCACTTGCTCGAGGAGATCATAGTTTCACCGTAGAACGCGATTTTCAATCCCAGATCTTAAGCAAGCGGGACCCACAGACACCCAATCACGACCCCAATGCACACTTTTAAGTTTTCCTATTTTCTACTCAGCTGGGCCCCACCACTCCTTCTTCGACGAACCATATCACGCCACGTCAATACTTGAGGCCCACGACTCCGATTTTCTCCCTGACGCGAACCGTTGCATTCCACCCAAACCCACCCGTCCACCGAACGCTGATTCCACGTCACCAGCGCTCCTCCTCGGCGGCAACTCTCGATCTCCCACCGGCAGCCGATCCCTGATGTCGTGCGTTCTGAACGTAGCGAGCTTCTTAGAAGACGCTTGCCTTTGCAACTTGTCGCTTTCTATCTTCTTCGGACTGGACCTGAAAATCGACTTAAAACTTGCGAAGAAACCACCAGTTTTCTTCGCGCTTACAGTTTTTTCCTTTTTTCTACCGGAACGTTGCCGATTCTTTAACCTGCGATTGCGGTCTCTCTTCGAACGCACTCTTCCAATACAAGAAACCTTTGGAGAAGAAGGCTCCACCATCGACGAATCCGATTTCCCCGACGAACCGGACCGTTTAGGGAACAACCGAGCGCCGGTTCTACAGTTCCTTCGATTCTTCGTTTCAACGAAGCAACTCTTCTGAGGCTTTGGGAGGCCGAAAATCGAAGCCTTTGTCTTCAAGTTAGAGAAGCGTTGAGAGTTAGAGGGATTCGCATTGGAGTGAATGTTAGGATTGAGATTGGTGGAGATGGAGCTGCCTTTGGTAGAGTCCCTGCGGTCGAGGAACGCGTTGCGGTCAAGCCAGTCGAGTTCAGCGTCTTTTGAGAGCCAGAACGACTCCGAAGGTTGATCTTCGTTGATGTTGGTGGTGGCCAGAGTTTCGCAGGCGATCTTGCCGCTACCGCCGCAGACAGAAACTAAAGTCTCCAGATCCACTTGAGGCATATTCCGTACACAGTCAGGTGAAACCAGAGCCTGTGTTGTGCTTGTAGAGAGAGAAAGTGTTAAGTTGTGATATGAATTAGGACTAGAGGGATTTATAAGAGAAATTGAGAGAGGGAGGTTCATTTGTGGAGGGAGAGTTTCAAGTTTCAACTCGTTGACTGCGTTACGTTGCTGGTTTTCGGTTTCGGTGGGAAGGCCCGTTTCCTATTTTATTGTTCTGTTACTGTCCATTCTATTCTATTGCGGGAAAAAAGAAAATATATTTTTTCCTGTACTTATATTTATCTGTTTGTTTCCTAGGAAAAACGCTGTGAAAATTGTATGTCAAAGTAAAAACTAAACACCGAGAGCGATCGTACGACACGTTGATTTTGTGCGTCATGCGTTAGGTGGCGGAAGCGGATTCAAAAGTCCCCCTCATTTTTTATTAGCTTTTTTATTTTTGTAGTCATAGTTGACGTAGAATGTAGAATTTAATATTCTTAGTTCCTTTTAATATTTTGTTTAACTACTTTTTCTTTATTCAATAGCAGTTATGATTATGAGTATGTTTTGATATTTAATGTACGATGATGCATTTAGAAATTTTAATTACAAAAATCAAACTTATTGATATATTATCAATTACAGTTAAATAACAATCATGATTATGTGTTGTATTCATATGTGAAGTACCATAATCGATAGTAGATTCAAGTATTTCTGATGGTAAATATTATGTCCCTTTTACCCTTTATATCAAGGGATATTTTAGTAAAAATTGAATGTAAGTTCAATAAATAAAGACCAATGTTTTAAAAATCGGGCTGAAAGTTAAACAAGTAAAATAAGATATTTAAGGTTTAAAAAGTTCAATCGGTACTAGACAGTCATAAAATCGGCTAAAAATTAAATAATATTTTAAATATTATTGAAAGAGATTATTCTTATTTATCAAATTTGAAGTTTAATTGAAAAAATTATTAAATAAAATTTTATTAATTTACAAAAATTGACCAAATAATTAATAAATTGATCGATCTTTAACAACAATAATTATTAAAATAAATCCAACCTAAGAACATCTCCAACGGAAGTAGTTTTTTATTTTTCATAATTTATTAATTATATTGTTTAGTTGTAAATTAATTATAATAAAAAAAATTATATATAAAAAGAATATTATTTTTTGTGTAAATTATAGAGTTATGGGTTGGAGTAAAAGTATTGTAGCAATACTGTAAAATAGAGTTTTGGAGTAAGTTTAACTGTAAAAAAATAATTTTATAATTAAAGATGATCTAAAAGTTAAAAACCAAACCAAAAAAATATAGGGTTCAAAAAAATTATGGTTAAATCGGCTAAATTGGTTGGGTTTTTAAAACAATTGATAGAGACATATTTTATTAGTGAAAGGATAGGAATATTATAGTTTGCCAAAGAATAAAAAGTAAATATTTTATTAGTATTATATTTAATAAAAATTAATTATTTAAAAATATTTAAAACTAATAAAGATTGACTAAGGGTGTTGTGGAGTTCTAAATAAGTTTTCAAATACAATTTTAATAATTAATAAAATTACTATTTCTAATCTAAAGTGCTAAATGGAGTATTTATATGAGAGTGGCGTAGAAAGGTAAAATTTGGAATACAGTTTCTGTAGTTTACAAACAATTGTGATAGTTTCTTTTTTTTCTGAATTAATTTTTTCATGTTGCTGTCAACAAATCATATCATACAAACATCAACTGCTGATGCTTATCATTTTGGTTAGGTTTATTGATTAGAAAGTAGTTGTAGTAAGTGGGAGGAATCTTGAAATCTATATTAGAAAGTCTCCCAAATCGTTTTAAGTCTCTCAGGACTTCCCTTATCTTGCCCACTTAGATTTCATTTTCACCCATAATCTTTATTAATAAAATATATATTAAATAAATCATTTCTCTACTAATGTTGAAAAAATTATTCAAAGATAACAAATTCTTTTTCGCTTTGCGAAAGTTGAGTGAAAGACGTCAATTATACGTTATCTTTTTTTTTTTTTTTTTTATAAATAAATTATTTAAATATTCCCTTTATTTCAATTCCCTTAATTATATACAGTTGGTTTAATGTCTGGAACCACTTGATTAAGCTTAACTAAGGTAATAAGAAGTAGGGATGACCGAAGCAGGCCCTGAAATTAAGGTGGATGGTTAGTAACTCCTGGGAGCCTTGTGGAGATTGGGTGCGAACAGCCATCATGTGGCGTGTCTAGACTATAGCAGTGTGTATCAAGTCAATAATTTTGCGGATGAGGCGTCCACCCAACTTAGATATATAGTAAAAAAATTGAAGAACTTATAATCATGTTGCTTACAAGTTCTAATTGATTATTAAATAAGCCTATCGATTCCTTTTACCTCTATTTAAGAATATTGTTTGATGATCCCTTTCTTACAAAACCTTATGACTAGTAATTTGTTTATCTTTTTTTAATCCCAACTCCTTTATCTATATATCAATTTTCATTTCTTAATTTGTAATTTTCAAAATCATAATTCATAATTATCCATTCTTTTTCTTATAATTTTTCTCAAAAGTATTTCAATACAAGGCCTTTTTTTACTTTTTCTAACGTTTATTAAATAGTTATATTATTATTTTAGTTGAATTATTTTAATTTTTTCTCGATATTCTATATTTAAAA
>JANIMX020000173.1:4421566-4432658 GCA_024582655.2 Erythroxylum kunthianum | reverse complement strand
GTGATTTACTTGGTTTTTATTTCTGATTCATTTTATTACTCTGCAGCTCTTGGCAGAAGATCCAACACTTAAGCGATTCAAATCTCATAAGAAAAGTGTGAGGGTGCTCAAAAGAGTTGGAGATGTTCTAACCATTGTTGTTATGGCCGGTAAACTGGTATTTTTTTTCCTACATATATGCAACCATTCATTCCTTATTTAACTATGGAAGTGGTCATCCCATATAACAATCAGTGATAGAGTTTTCTTAAGGACTCAAAGAGAGAATACTTCCATTACAAAAGTCATATGGGTTTAAGGATCCATTGTTTGTGTGTAAATTTCATCTGAGAGCGAAATAATTGTGTGGTACACGGTTAAAACAAGTTCTTATGAGTTAGGATCTCTTTACTAGAGCTTTATAGAGTTTGAATTTTAACTCCCAAAAAAAGAACAGAATTTGAGTGTTAGATGGAAGCTAATGCCATCTTGAAATTTATCTCCACCGTGGATCCTTCGATTCTGCTAATATTTGCATTCCTTGGGTGCTTGTATATGAGAAATTTTCAAACTTAATGCATGTTAATAAATAGCATCAAAGTAAATTCATTTTGTAAAGTTGATTTGTTGGCCTTTTTGACACTCACGAATGTTGCTCCTTCCACCTTGTTCTTTTGTGGTGTGAAATGCTCAGGGTGAGGGCTTCCATTCTATTCGGGCTTGTTTCTTAGTTCAAACTTGAACAGCTGGATAGTAGAAGAAAATACTCGATAGGAAGTACCTACCCGCTACTTTTATTCTTCACTTGTCCTTTCATGTCATTTAACATATCTGTCTTTGAGGTGATACAATTTCCCCTTTGATTTGGACCTCATAAGTTAGTAGTTTCTTTACTTAGTCATCTTTCATTTAACTGCAAATAGGGAGTCAGTGAATAGTTTGCAACTTGATAGATTCATGTTAGAGGGAGTCAGTATGATTTAGACACTGCATGGTGAAGTTAATCTTTTACTTATGACAACATCTTGTATGTGGGAAGAATGTACTTATAAACATGAGCATACATACGACATATGTGAAGGCCATTTGTGTTGCTCAACATTTTATTTATATAGAAAACCAGTATTTAATTGGTTCCTCATACAATTGGGCTTTACATAAAGATGTAGGTGAGGATCTTCTTCTTTTGTTTCTTCAATAATCATATGAAGACATGTTGCTTGAAGTTTGCGTAAATACTATTCCTAATTTTTTCATTGAAAGAGGAAAAGACTATGGTTGAAATTTAACGTGACAAAGGATTCTTCCACTTTCATTAGTAAAATGATCTTATCCCTATTATAAACTAGTCTCTAGAATGGATATTAGATTTGTTATGATTTTTTATAAGCTCTAGTGCTTTGTCATCCTTAGCCTTTGAACGATGGTTGTAAATCCACTCTTCCTGATAGCTTCCAGATATGCACAGACTTTACGATGGTTTATGATTACATGTTGATGAAAAAGATGACTTCTAGTATTGTTTGATGGAAAAAGAGAGATTTGATGCATACATTGTTATCCCAATGTGGCCAGAGGGCCCCCCAACTGGTGCAGCTATTTAAAGGATCCTATTTTGGCAGGTGAGCTTGACTGTAATTGAAATCTATGGTTAATCCGTACAAAATGAAAACTATCATTCTCTTTCAAAATTTCAGCATGTATAGGGTTTGGTTGATAGTAGACATATATAGGGAAGTTTTCTATGGTTGACAGTTACTTGTGATTGGTCTGAGTACCTCCCGAATATTGCCTTTTTTTCTTATTTTTGTTCCAAGTTTATAGACTTTAAGAAATTGGACATCAAATGATACATTTTCCACAAAATTCTGTGATATTTTCTTAAGGCTAATAAGATGAGTTAGTTGACCTAAAAACTTGTGATCTTATGCAGCATAAAATGATGCAAATGATGTATAAGACAATTTACAAGGCTTTAGTAGAAATTGGGCTAGAGCAAGCATTCTCACCATAAGATTTTCTAAACTTCTTCTGTCCTGGGAATCGCGAGGCCCCTAATATTGCTATGTTGGACTTCTACATCCATCAAAAGTTCAAGGGAAGATTGTGGTCTGTGATCGTGGAGGTAATGCTAGAGTGGCCAAAGAAAGTGCAATGAAGCTTGCAGGTGGACTTGGAATGATATTGACCAACACAGAAGATAGTGGTGAGGAGCTCATTGTTGATTCGCATCTTCTGCCTATAACTATGGTTAACGAAAAAGCCGCAAATAAAATCAAAGAGTATATCAAATTGGCACAATTTCCTACTGCAAAAATTGCCTTCCGGGGAACAGTAATTGGAAGTTCATCTCCTGCTCCTAAAGTTGCAGGCCTTTCGAGTTGCGGTCCAAATCATTTGACACCAGAGATTTTGAAGCCTGATGTCATTGCTCTTGGTGTAATCATTTTAGTTGGTTGGACTAGTTCTATTGGGTTATCAAAAAACAACGTCGATGAAGATGTGTTGGTGTGCTATTTGGGACATCCTAATTTATTGAATTATTAGAAAAACAATGTCGATGAAGATGTGTTGGTACGCTATTTCACAATGAGGATTGTAACTTTGCATGAATTTTTCGTTTCTCACTCAACGACGAAACTTTGCTATTTTTTTTAGGATCGATGAATCAAATGATATTTTTGTTCCAATTTTTGTCTCTTCCTTTTTAGTTACCTAACAAAATTATCATCTATCTTATCTTGCTTTAGTTCAACTAATTACAAGAATATTACTTGCAAAAGTAGCAATACTCTCATTCATCTATCTTTCTGTTTACAAATAAAGTATGCATGATTTTGCTTCTTTCAATGAACCAAATTGCTTGTGTTTTTTATTTGAGTGTTCATTTATTACACTAAAATCGAGTTCATATTGAGCAAGGGACAATTTCTAAAAATGAGCTCATCCAATACACTTGCCCTTAGAATAAAGTATTAGTTCATAAAAAAAAATAGTATACATCCCAAAGTAGAACATTCATTAATGGGAGTGGACTACATACATTGTCAATCTTCAAAATAACTTCTTCCTTTTTTAATGAAGCCGACAAGTATTCCACATATAAACCAATACAACCCTTGTAACATTCAAAGTCGCTCAAATAATACTAGCAAATTGAACTCCAACCCTTGTAACATTCAATGTCGCTTAAATAAATCAATACAAAAACAACCTTTACACACGAATATATAAAAGTTCAACAATCAAGTGTCCTTGCATGTGAAGCTAGCTTGGTACAATGTTTGTATTGTACCTTTTAGGAAGCTTTCTAATAAACTCATCGGCATGCGTAATTTGTGAAGCTAGCTCAACCTTCTCCATATCTATTATGAGTCACTAAATCCTTATATCCAATGTTTTCAGCAACTGTTCCTGAAAATAAAGTTTGATAGGTAGATAAATAGTTAATTCAACCAAAGATTTTGCAACATTTGGCCCACTGATTTCAATCACAACAACCAGCTCTCATGTGTGTCCAATCAATAACAATGCTCAGTCATTATTTTTAAATAAAAAGAATAAACTTATTGTCCATCTCACACATTTTAAGAAAAAAGATATATAGAAGTTTGAGGTTACTTACTATATCCTGTGAAACGAGACCAATATTCTTCCTCAAACTCTCCAATTTAATGTTTTGGAGATTTTGTTTATCAACAAGTACACAACCTATCACCATAGGAACATCAAAATAGTCATTCAAAGTCCAGTAATTAAAAGGTGAAACAAACATAGTTTGAAAGAACAAATTAGATGAATTCCATGGGTTACCGAATAAAGGTTCGTAAAGTCGAAGAAGAAACATAACAATGGCTGTCTTTCCTCCTCCAGATGGCCCAACAAGAGCAACTGTCTCCCCAACCTTAATATGAAGATTCAATTGATTCAAAACAAAAGGTCGATTATCCCCATACCTAAATGAGATATCATAAAACTGGATGTCTCCTTTTGTCATAATCCAAATTGACAACATCTAGTTTCTCAAGCACCTATGTTCATGATGAACTGATTAGTGATTACCGAATAACAATGTATAACGAAATTAGACAAATCTGAAAATTCCTAAAGATGTTTAACAGTTAGTTTACATGAAGAGATGAAATATCAAAACTGACAACTTCAGCAGCTGAAGAATACCTTAAGCCAGTATTTCAAGTAGAATGTTGAATATTGATGTGGGAACATAGCACAAGAAAGTTAAAATCATATTGCTAACTTCATTCTAATTTGAATGAAATGCTAACTAGCACTTACAGTTTGATATTCTATGTGATTGTCCTGTTAAAATCAAGCAATTCATTGAAGCCACTGAGTAGGAATATATACCAAAAAGGTATTACAAAGGCACTAAACTTGGATGCAAAATATATAAATTGCTAGAGAAAATTTTTATTTTAAATTTCATAAATTTTTTTATCTTGATATGGACTTGCCTTAGATTTAAATATGGTCATATCAAACAATCGTTCAATTGCTAATTCTCCTTTCTTCCACTCATTGACTGCTTTCCTAATATCCCGCAGAGTGTATATTCAGAATCTGTAATTAAAACAGTTACTAATAATAAGAGGCATGACAATGTGCTAGAAATCTCCTTAACAAATATTAGGTTAACTACTTATTCAGTAAGTTGCACAAACTAAAGGACTAGTACATAATAAGATATTTTCCTTCTGCATTTTATTTTTGCTTCTGATATAGGCTATCAATGTTCCTGAAATTTAAGATAGGGAGAATTATGTGGCAAGGTGGGCCTCTCCCAATTTAGCTATGTAATTGACAGTGTAAAATAAAATTAAGAAAACGAGAAAGAAGCTATGTTGAAACCAAGTGTTTGTTAAAAGGAAATAAGATGCAACCAAGTACAAGAATATGAAGACATAAAAAAATTGCCGCCTTGAAATAATTTGCAAGTTCTATGAATAGATAAAAAATACCTAGAGAGGTTCAATCAAGAAAACCAATGACATTTTAAAGGAAACCAAGCTACAACCATTAAAACAGCCTCTTGAATCCACAAGTGACCCAATGCAAAGGGTAAATAAAGATCCAAAATATACAATATGTACAATTTGGGGAATGAACGCCTTCATTTTCTTCTTTTTCAGATGTTCAGTTAGGTCAACATAGGCAAGCCTTTTAAACCTGGCACACTCTCACATTGCTTTGCATTGTTTGCCTTGACAAAAAGAATGCCTGGAAGGACCTAAAACATAAGCATCAAGGATTAACATAGAGTCCCAGTATTTAGCATGTTCATATGTTGCAGAGTAGATAGCACTTCATTAGCACATGAGCTCATGTAACTCAAGTTCAAAATGCAATATTGCAACATAAAATGATGCATGACTAACAAACTATACATCCTAGTGATATTTAGGAATGAAAAGGGTTAAAATGTCTACCTCATTGAGGTAGGCTGAAAGAGTTGCAATGCTAAGGTGAGCCTTTTTAGATATGCTCCGAAGCTTCTCACCAAGATGGGCAATTGCAACAGCGACACATGGAATCACCTACAACATATTAAAAAATATATATATTCAAGACCCGAGCTTCTCTCTGTACACAATGTAATAAATATAACAATCCTGCACTAGCCCTTGCTCACCATAGCTGAAATCAACGAAAGGACAGGACTATTAGCCATCATCTGGCTTGCCATTGCCGTTAACTGCAGCACACTGCGTACTATGGTATGTGACACAAATGCCAACTCCATTAAGAGTCATATAAAGCTTCCACCTTTCGTAACTACTAGCCATATTGTTGTGACTATCGCTAATTGAAGTCACAAACAAGCAAAACCACTTACACTGAGAAGAGCATACACGGTACTGGCGACATCAGCTGCTTCAGCTGTGATCCTGTAAGCAATATCCCCAGCAGAAACACCATTCCCACCCTCAAAAAAACTAATTTCTCTGTCCAACACACGTTCAAAAACATGAATTCTAATCCCATAAACCGAATTCAATGCAGCTTCCCATAAGAACGCTTGTTTCCAGTAACAAGCAATCGGTTTGGTCAAGAACATAACAGCCATTAGGAGCCCTTCATTTCTCAGCTCAACAGAGTTAATTCTAGAGACGATGCCAGAGAGTTTTCCGATCCTGGGGACAATTTGGGAGAGGGAAACGACGGTGACAAGGCTGAAAAACCAGCCAAGGAGGATTGGCCGGAGCTGAGAGAGAAGATGAGGCTTGATTGTGGACAAAGACTGTAGGGCATTGGAAAATGAGTTGTGCCGTCGTTCTGGGTTTTGGCGAGTTGATGGAAGAGGGTAGCTTAGTTTGGCCGCAAGGAGGGGTTTAAGGAGGGGTTTAGAAGGAAGAAAAAGACTGTGACTTTTGGGGGTTGGTGAGGGGAAAAAAGGGTAGAGAGCATTTTGTAGTTTGAGTTTGAGTTTGGGAGAAGGGAGATGAGGGATTGAAGTTTTAAGGTGCAATTGGATGGACATTTTGGCCCTCTTTTGGGAGAGCTTGATTTTGCAAATTACAAGTATATGCTTTTTAACTGGGCAAGGGATGGTTACGTATTAGTGTTAGTTTTAGCGTTTGATATTAGGCAGGACTCTGGTGGAGGAGTTCGAAATCATCAAGTGTGAGTGTGACCCTCTTTCTCATCTTTTCATACACTTGGTCATTATATAACGAGAACAACATGATACGACCCATCACTTGAATCTTCAGTTCAAAACGTCACCATTCTTTATTTCCAGATACCAAAAAAATCAGCGCTGTTATATCTTAAGAATATCTGTAAACTTTTGCTTCCATTATTGTGTACAAATAAAACTTAAGAATATCTGTCTTTTACAGAAGTTGAAATGTCTAATAGCTCACAGTGATTTCCAAGAAATCAAGTAACGAAATAAGGGTCTTCACAAAAACAACAACAAGAAGAAAAAAGTACTTGATTGCCAGATTGTATTGTTGATAATAGCAATACCATCTGGCTGGAAGGTTTATTTCTCTCTCAACTTTTTGGTTATAGCAAAAGCTGCACCTGCCACAGCAACAGCAATGGCCGAAACTAGGATGGTTGTTTTCAGTGTCTGCATTGCATCCTTTTTTTCCTTTTTTTTCAGTTTTCTTTCAGCCTCTTCATGTACCTGTAATTGCAAATGATCAAAACATCATCAATAGCTCATTTATCTAATTATATTGTTTCATTAATTCCTATTTTCCCTCTTAGTTTCTCCACCAATGCTATGAACTCAAATTCCACAGCTCACTCCAGATTATAAACATGCAATCTCTTTCAAGTGATTGTAAATCGTATTACTCTTCGTAATGTCCCTGACAATAACTAAAATGGTAAGCTGAACTGTGATTGAATACAACACATTAATTTTAGTCCACTACTTGGATCACTATAATATAAATGTATCCTTAAGACGGGAAATACAGGTAAAAGGCAGGTTTCTGCGTTTCGTTAGTCCTGTTCAGGCCAAAGATGTACCTTGACTTCTTCGGAGGTGGCAATGTCAGAAGACACAGGATCAACTTCAACCTTCTTGTTTTGGCCAGGATTCAATTCACCTTCGGCATCTGCGGCTGGAAACGTTGAAGCTCCATCAGTAGCCATATTTTCCTGGAGTATATGGAATTTTTCTTTCTTTGAGAGCTACAAGTTGTTAAGGAAGAAAAGAGGAAAAAAGAGGGAGATCCTGAGATTGTGGTTTTAACATGGACAGACTTCATTTCCATGTGAGAAGTTAGTTATTTTTTGATGGGTCTCGATCTTCAAAAACCATCCACTCTCGTCCTTCGACTGCCCGAGAATTTTGTGGGGTTAGAGGGAATTGTGTTTATATTCAGCTTGTTGCCATGTGTCGGGCAACACTTGTATCAAACCAACAATTGCGCTTCGACATTGATCAATTAGTACCATAGCCTAGTTAAGCATATCTCTTCGATACCTTAAATACTTTTACCTATATTTTTGTTTGCTTTTACCATTTGAACACTTGGAAATCGGCTTATATTGGATAGTTCAGGTGATAGTTTTCCATTTCAATAACTGATATTCAAATCTCAGCTTATGTGTTAAAGAGGGATGTATTCCTTTATGTAAATTCTTTGATCTAAGCATAAAAAGGACTTGTCTTTATTATTCAAAGAAGTGATGTGATATTGAAAAATATCATCTTGGATATAATAAAAGTTACAGAGGTCTTTTCTAAAACATTGGAAAGTCCTTTCCTCAATTTTGTGAATTCCTAAACAACTTTCAAAAGCATGATTACACTGATGACCAGTAATTGTTTCGCCACTCATTTGATAACTTGCGCTGCTAAAGAAAATGCATTACTTGTTAGAGGAGGAGTTCTTGGAACATGATGAGCAACATTGAGCTCTCTGGTGCGTCTATATTTCACCAGCACTCCAATTCTACCTTGACCGCATGTAAACATGTCAGACAAAAACCATCAGGTTGAGGCTGTTGATTTATCAGTAACTAGTTTTCCATCTTGCGTGCAATGCATATCAAACCAAGCCCCTAACTTTTAGACCCGAAGCCAGGAGGACTTGGCCTTGATGATACTGAATCTACAAACCGCCTTCTTGATTCTGCTCTTTTCTTCCTCCTAGCAGTACCAGGGGGAGCCTTAACACACACACAATCAAAAGACGAAAAATAGTTAGCTTATGTACTTCTAAATTTGTCCATGGAGGTTACAAGATAACACCACACTGTTCATTGGAACAACAATACATTATAGATAACGCAAGAAAAAACTACGAGCAGGAACTGAATGTCATATTCAATGCACCTAATTTATTTTACGTGCTGAGCATTCTCCAACCATATTTCACAATAAGCACAGAGGTATTGACTCAAAAGTGTTATAAAAGAATGTAACACAGATATGTACAGACAATATCAAGTGATTACCTTCTGCTCAGTTTTAAGTGCATCCTCGAGATTGCTCAGAGCGGGAATAGATCCACCCTCCATTACACCCATTAGATTCTTCATACGGACACGCATTTGAAAGAGTTGAGCGACAAGTTGACTCACCTATTATTAATATCAGACATTACTTCCCATACAAAGCAGAGAGTCATTCAAGGATGTCAATTTCAACCAAATAGAAATCAGATTTACCTGTTGCTCGGTTTTCCCAGAATCCTGAGCAACCCTTTTCCTTCTGGCAGGAGATTCTGCTAACAGTTCTGGCTTCTCTCTTTCCTCTGCAAGAGCATCATAGAATAGAAACTGAGGCCAGATCTACATGGGGTCGCTGAATAAGAATTAACTATTTCACATGAAAGTCGGAAAAATGTACAATAGTTATAGATAGATTATAAGCGGAATATACGAACATTTGATTGGTCATGACAATTTAAGTTTGAGAATCAGCTGTACAGTTAAGGTGACTCCAACAAGTTGGACTTTCTTACCTTTATTTGCAGTTTAACATCCATAACACCATTGTATGAGATCAAAAATATCAAAACTAAAGAATACCGGTGTCAAACAAAAAGGCTACAGAGTGAACAGACCAAAAGGTGTTACTTTAAGACAACCCATAGAACAAATATTGGTTTTCATTAACTGTCACACTCTCTTACTCAAAGGCAATTCCTCACAGTGCCAGCTTGCTGTATGTCTGGCCAAGATATAGGAGCCTTTACATCTCCCATTATTCTCCAGTCTCACACAAATTAGGGAATCTACACTCCGGTAAAGAAAGTTTACATAGATTGGCTTTACAGTTTTATTACTAGTAGATTTGCATTAAAGGTCCTTTTATAGGAAAAAAGAAGCGCACGAGAGAAAGAATCCATTCTTTCCCTCCTTTTGGATATGGCATCCTTTCACATGCTTACAGCTAGCCGTATACAGCAAGGAGGACTACCAACAGAGGGCTATAAAGACACATGTAACAAAGTAATATTGGAAGAAACACAAACAATGATGTCATATCAATGATTTTCTCACATATTTCTCATTGACTGCTATAGCGATTTTTTTTTCCACCCAGCTTAGCAAGTTTTACTATCAAATACAGTAGTAAACAGGGTGAGAAGAATGAGACCAGGAGTCATAGCTTCAATCATTGCTTCCATGATCTTTACATTCTTCTCTGCTTCTCTAACCTGTGCTGGAGTAACCTGTATTAATGCACATGCAGTGTAAGTTAGCTGAAAGCTTCTTCTGATACCTCTCAGAGTTGAAAGATGCTGAGATCCAGTATATTTATGAGTTAAAGCAGAAAAATGGTTGCCAAATACTGATAAAATTTTTTTTCAGGTACCCAAGGGCTGAGAAAGATCCGGTTCTATTTGGTAGAAAAGAATGAAGACAATGATAACATAGAAGCAGTTTTCCACACCTTTCCCATTCCTGGTATCATCCCTATGACACGAGTCATGGAACCCATACGTGCCACAGCACGAGTTTGCTTTAGGAAGTCATTGAAGTCAAACTTGGCACTCATTATCTTCTTTTGCAAGTCTTCTGCATCTTCCTGGCGCATCTACATAGAAAAGCCAACAAATTAAAAAATTATATATCGAAGAAGTACGAAAGTCTTTTCAAAGAAACATGAAACCTGATCTACTGGAACTTACAACTTCTTGCGCCTTCTCTACAAATGAGAGAACATCTCCCATTCCTAAGATGCGACCAGCCATTCTATCAGGATAGAAAGGTTCAAGGTCATCCATCCGTTCTCCCCGTCCTACAAGTTTTATGGGTTTTCCCGACACCTGTCACCATTAAACTATTAAGTATATATTTGAGAACACAATTTCAGCGGGAAAAAAACTTCATTTAGTATATCTATAAGCAAGTTGAACAAGGTCTAATAGTACATCTGAAAAATGCATGAATATTAATTTCACCTCTCACTGTTAGCCATTAAACATGTAACATAAAAAAGCACATGTTTTCCCAATAACTGATAAGAACTTCTGCAAATGGATGTCAGTGGAAGAGGACATAGAGAAATAGAAAAATGAACCCAGGTAAAGAATGCTAGTATTTAGGATTTTATTGATGAGGGAAATGGGTATCAGATGAATACAGGCCACGTTTGAGAGGTGACCAACTCTCCCACTCT
>JANIMX020000173.1:4241470-4253662 GCA_024582655.2 Erythroxylum kunthianum | reverse complement strand
ACTCGTACAAGATCTTTTGCTTCTTATTCGACATAAGAAACAAGTAGGTTGGGTTGAAGCAAGTAAAGTCGAACAAATTATTCATAATTTAATTAATAATTAATATTAAAGGTTTAAATAAATTATAAAAGTGGTTTTTTATTTTTTGTTTTTAGAATCTAATTTAGTATCAATTCAATAAAAACTACTTTTTATGATTTCCGTAAAATTCGGAAAAATACAAAATTAAAATTTAAATAAACATATTTTTATTGAATTGGAAAATAAAAAAATTGTAAAAATATAAATGGTTATTGGAATTAATTATAATTATTTTTATATGAATTATAAGGATTTTGGTTTTACTATCTTGTCAATGTATCAACAATTTATCTTACTTGAGATTGAAAATGTTTAAAGGAGGCGCAGAACTACTTTTGGACTTGCGGTGCTTTTCCAAACCACCTCCTCCTTTATTATTACATTTGTACGTGATTGAGATTAAACTCTTTTTATTTATTACTTAAGTGCTTTTAAGATTAAATTTCATTTTAAATAGTTTCTATCGTGCACTTATTTGTATTAATATTAAGCTTTTAATCCTGAAACTCATAACACTAACCAGTACTTGATTTTTCACAAATAGGGATATACAGTCATCGTAGTTAATTATATGTGTCTCATTATTAAGCCAATGACTCTCATTACTCATCAATATTATTATTATTCGGATAATTAAAGGCGAATCAATAGCTAGATTAAATCTTTTAAAATAATAATTTTCTTCCAAGATGGTTGAGCAAGATCCTGCTAAAATCTTTGAACAAGTAATCTTCACGAGTTAAATATGTAATATCCCATTGGACTTCAACTTTTTTCTTTGTACATAGTTAAGTTTTTACAGTTTTGTTAATTGACAACTTTCATATATCTGCTTATTTTCATTCTAGATTGAGGAAAAAGAGTTAGACATTTCTTATTTTCGAAATTAATGGACAATCTTCTGTGTAAGAAACCCTTTTCTGGATTAATTATTTGTTGAAATTGAGGTAAATTATGTTTTTGTTTGGTCATGGAATGGTTTGATATTGGAATATAAAAAATAAATCTTATATTCATCTTTGCATGGAATTTGTTGCCTTTTCTTTTAATTTCAAAATCATTAAAAGAATCTATTAGTTATAATTATCATCGGCTAATAAGTGGAGTTCGAAATTTGGAACAAGTCAATTGAAAGCGAGAAATTGTAGATAAAGATAAAATTCGGATGTTACGTGTGCACAAGCAAAATGCTCTTCAACTATCCAATGCTTATTCAATATTCAAATTAACCCAACTCTTATTTCCTATGTACAAAAAGTAAAAATCACTTAATTCGTTGCTATTCTGACCCTCTTATTCTCTTACATTATCAACATGAAGATTTGTTGAACATCGATCACTATAACATTATTAATGACTTACTTTACAACTTTTCGTTACATACAACAGAAGCACTTTGGAAATGAGAAATTAGTTGTGACTCGAGATAAGACTATTTTTCATACATTTCCAAAGCTTATCCAACATATATATTTTCATAAATCACGGGGGATTTATGAGAGACGCTCTGTTAGTGCAGCATGTGATACATGGATACGTTAACAGGAGTAGCTGTAGAGGTTGAAAGTTGAATTCTCGAAAACAAATCGCCAATTGAAATGATATTTTTATCTGTAATTGAGAATCCATTGTTTGTCAACATTACTATCTAGTATCTACTATTCACCTCCATCCCCACCCCAAAGTGCCCACTTCTATTCCACCCTCTTCTGCTTCTGCATTCCAAAAATAGCCTACCAAAACCCTTCAACATACTTATAAATACGCATACACATAGCTTCATTCCCTTCACACCAACAATCCTCCATTTTCAAAATCTCTTTCTGTTGATTGCTCCGCAAGAGTGAGAGGTTTAAGGAAAATTCCGTCTGCCCTTTATTCATTTCCCTCTTCTTATGTTATCAAAGTTTTTGTTTTTCATTGCCTTTCTCCATGGCTGCTCCACGGTTTCTCTCCTTTTTAGCGTTGGTTGCTTTTGCTTTCGTGATTCTGATTGACAATGGCGTAGTGGAGGGGTCTCACAAAATTTATCCAGACTTGCAACTTTTGAAAGCTATTAAGGTGCAGAAAGTACATAGAACTGGTTATCACTTTCAGCCTCCTATGAATTGGATTAACGGTAAGTTAATCCTTTTCATTTCCTCATGCATTGTACATATGTTTATGTCTGCTGTCTACGGATTGTGTACGTATATGTGTTTACTTTGAAAATCATTTTGATCCAGTAACTGCCACTGAAGTTTCACTCGTGGCTGTTTCCTGGAACCGATTAATTTGCTTGTCTTGTCTGTTTTTATGTTAGCATGTTCTGATGATGAAAAATTTACAACTCTACTTTACCTGTTTTATTTTTCTGAGTGATGCTCCTAGGATTCATTGAAAGAAGAGATTAATATGAGTCGTGTGTATTAATTCAGGTTTGATCCTTTAGCTTTTTAATATGGGACAAATACACTCTCAACATTTGTCACCGAACCATGTCCATTAGGGTATTCAGACCCTTCACTAAGCTAAGCCACAAGATTTCCTCTAAAACACATATCATGCATTGCAATTTATTTTCCTTCTACCACTTATGACTTCAGGAATAGCCGACTTTGATTCTGACCACCATTTTTATACTCAGTTTGGTACTTTAATTCGTTCAGTAACGAAAGCTTTGCTTTTGGATAGGGTTTCTAATGTCCCAACATAGACTAGTTTGTATGAGATAGCATATCAGTTGGGTAAAACTACTATCTGTCTAGTTGGCAGCCACAAAATTTTTGACTGTTTTAACGTTTCCTTTTTCTGGTTTTTTGTGAACCATAAAATACGTTTTCTAGTAATGAGATGGAATGCTGTTTGGATAAGAAAATTGATTGAAAAAGAGAAAAAAGAAGAAGAAAGAAAGCTTGTTTTGAGTTGCAATGTTTAGCCTTCTATTATTACTTTCTTGAATCTCCCAAGGGCCTATTTAACGCCAATAAAAGTCTCACATCATTCATTATTTCTTAAATACTTCCCCAAGTTAGTGTACGCCACTATAGTTAACTATTACCAACGTCACATAATTTTCTAACTCAAACCATTTTGATGGCCGACAGTAGAAGCTCATAGATGGTTTTAGGTAACAAGTATACTGATTAAAAGCTAGTATGGAAGTAGATATTTGAACTGTAGCAGTGGTCCAGAACTACTGGCGAGTAATACTAGTGTTTCTGTGCAAAAAATAAAAGGTTCCAAGTGCCAGAAGAGACAAACACAGCAGTCATAGACTTGAAAAGGCTTGATGACATCTTGAGGGTACATTAATGTCTGTTACATATTTAATATAATACCTGCATGAACAGTTTTTGTGCTCCTTACCTCCTTTTGGTGCCCACATAACTTAGAATTCTCTAATTCGAGCATAATATTCTATAATTGTACTATTATACAAAGTAATAATAGAGAATATAGTATTTTGAATATGTGACTTTTGCTTTATAAGTCTTCTGAATAGTGGTTGCCTCAGTTGTTTTGGTGCTCGTGGCATCTACTAATTTTGGGCATTCATTACTAGGAACATACAATTCGCACTTAGTTTTGCTCTCTAATGGTGTAAGGTTACATCGAAAAAGTTTGAAAAAGAGTTCGGCACTAGGCTTACTAGAAAGTAACAAAGCTGGCACTTGCATTTTAATCCAAAGTTTCAACTTCAACTCTCTAGTGGGCACTTAAAGGCTTTCTCTCAAGTCTTTATGTCAATTTCTGGACATTGACTTGAATCATTTACGAGTCTTCCACTGGTCCTGTCCTTGCAAGGTACCATCTCTTAGCTGCGTAAAACTATAATCGGTTAAACGGGACCCCATTTGTGTTCAAAAATTTGGATTACTTGTTAAGAGTTGTCCTTGGCAATCAACGTTGTAACAACTATATTAGTTAAGCCAGCTTGCATAGTTGCTATATGGACACAATCCAAAACATAAACCTTTCTCAGGTTATAGATATGGATATTTATGACAGTCAGGAAACAAATTCAGGTCACTGGACGTTTTCATTATGATGCCTTCTGAACTAACGGTCATCTCTCAGATTGAAACAGGATATATAACTTTTAAACATATGAATTGATCAAGGTTAGTTTACTTTAACTAAACTGGAGTCGAAAGTGACCTTGATTCTCCTGTGTGAATCAAAAGTTATTATCTGCATTACAATATGTTGGATATTGTGTTAAATAAAATCCTTCAGTACATACCACTAATATTTTCATTACGTTTGCTGTGTGTTATATTACATATGCCCTGGATGCTCAAATTTACGGGATGGACAAATTCATGAACAGATCCCAATGGTAAGCTTCTCTAGGATTGTGGTTTTTGTATTGAATTATATCTAAAGTACCAACCTAATCCAGTGCTTGTTCACTATTCAAACTTTTGCCAGGACCTATGTACTACAAAGGGCTTTACCATCTATTTTACCAATACAATCCCAAAGGTGCAGTGTGGGGCAACATAGTTTGGGCTCATTCAGTGTCCAAGGACTTAGTGAACTGGGAATTACTGGAGCCTGCTATCTATCCAACCAAGCCGTTTGATATCAAAGGATGTTGGTCAGGCTCAGCCACCATACTCCCTGGCAACAAACCTATAATTCTCTACACTGGCATTGACCCGAAGCAACGTCAGGTTCAAAACTACGCAATTCCTGCAAATATGTCTGACCCATATCTCAGAAAATGGGTCAAGCCTGACGATAATCCAATCATTGACCCGGATAATGGGGTGAATGCTAGTGCATTCCGTGACCCCACCACTGCTTGGCGGATTGATGGGCACTGGAAAATATTGGTTGGCAGCAGGAGGAAAAGTAGAGGCATTGCATATTTGTACAGGAGTAGGGACTTTAAGAAATGGGTCAAGGCCAAGCACCCTCTACATTCCAAGGCAAATACGGGTATGTGGGAATGCCCCGATTTTTTCCCAGTTTCTGTATCGGGTCAAAACGGGCTGGATGCATCAGCTGTTGGTATAGATGTGAAACACGTCCTTAAGGTTAGCCTAGACTTGACAAGATACGAATATTACACGGTAGGTACATATGATTGGAGGAAGGATAGATATATTCCTGATAACACCTCTGTTGATGGTTGGGATGGACTTAGACTTGATTATGGAAACTTTTATGCTTCAAAGACATTTTATGACTCAGCAAAACATAGGAGGCTTTTGTGGGGTTGGACCAATGAATCCGATAGTGCTACTGCTGATACTGCTAAGGGATGGGCTGGAATTCAGGTAAAAAGCTCCTGAAGGTGTTTTTCACTATCAATTATGTGCAAGGAACGGTTGTAATGTTAAACATAAGTCTTTAACTTCTCGCTGGATTTTGCATTGTTTTAGAGCATTCCAAGAAAGTTGTGGTTAGATCCTAATGGAAAACAACTAGTTCAGTGGCCTATTGAAGAGATAGAGACTCTGCGTCGCAAAAAGGTACAATTGTGCAACCAAAAACTCAACCTAGGAGATCACGTTGAAGTTAAAGGAGTCACCGCTATCCAGGTTTGCTCGTCACACCTGAAATTTAACTTTGTCAGATTGGTTTTGCACTAAGTTAAGAAGATATGATGTTTATTGATGTTGTTTATAGGCTGATGTTGATGTTACCTTTTCATTTCCGAGCTTGGAAAAGGCTGAGCCTTTTGACCCCAAATGGGCTAAGCTTCCTGGTATAGACGTTTGTGCCCGAAGGGGTTCACGCAAACAAGGAGGCCTCGGGCCATTTGGACTGTTGACATTGGCTTCAGAAAACCTTGAAGAATTTACTCCTGTCTTCTTCAGGATATTCAAGGATACAGAGAAGCATAAGGTCCTGTTGTGCTCTGATGCTAGAAGGTTTGTCCGGAACTCCCAACATATTAGTACTCAATCCTGCTCTCATCACTCTCTGCGTCTCAATTTCATTTGTTGTTTTCTTTTAACAGTTCATCTTTGGGAGCGGGCCTATACAAACCATCCTTTGCAGGTTTCGTGGACGTTGATTTATCAACCAACAAGCTTTCTCTAAGGAGTTTGGTAAAACAGTCTCATTATCATGATCTCTGCTTCTGTCGCCACTTTGTCCAGACTATGTGACGATATACTTCCCTTTCATTTTCACTCGCAGATTGATCATTCGGTAGTGGAAAGTTTTGGTGCTGGAGGCAAAACTGTGGTGACATCCAGGGTGTATCCAACACTTGCTGTGTTCGACAAGGCTCGCTTGTTTTTATTTAACAACGGGACAGAGACAATCATTGTGGATAATCTGAACGCTTGGAGCATGGGAAGACCAGTAATGAACAGAAAATTGAAGGGGTGAAAGAGAGAGACCTGGGAGGCCAAAATAGAAAAAAAGATGGAAGGATTCAAGTAGCATAGTGGAACTAGTTGGAAGTTGGGGAAAATAAAAAAAACGAAATCGAAATAGTAAACTAACAAATGCTATTCTCCTAGACATCAAGTAGTTGGTTGTCTTCTATTACGAAGAAGTTATATTGGTTGCTATCTTAATTCCTATCCTGACGTGATATATTTTTAATGTTTAAAAAATAACAAAATTTAAAATATGAATAAAAGAGTTTCTTCTTAAAAATTTTAAAGTTTGATTAAAAATATAATATAATATAATTTATTAAATTAAATCAAACCAACGATTGAATTGTTCAAAGTTATCGATTTGATTGACTCGAAGTTGCCTAATAGCAGAAGGATACCGTTTACGTTACCATTTGATGCAGCGAAATAACTAAAAATGGAAAATCAATAGGCGGCCGCAGCACACTAGGCATGTATCAGCATAAAAGGTTGAAAACGATGGCTCCTGATAAACCTGTAAGCATCCGTGTCGAAGTTCGACATGGAAATGTTGTTAATCCAAGTAAAATTCACAACCACTAAAGAAAAGGGCAATGTAATGATTGAAACTACTCTTAGAGCACTATGCATTTGAAGAAGGTCCAATCAATTTAAAGAATGAAGTGATTGAAATATGTAACGAGCCAGTGACTGTTTGCCTGATCATAATCCGAATGCTGATGTCCAAATTATAATGGTTTTTTGCCGGTATTAACATACCTGCAATCAACTTCGCCTCCATACCGAGAACTTTTCTACGACGATAATCACTTCTTAATTACACAAAAAAAATCTTGTTACCATGTCTGGACGATATCATTATTTCGCTCAAGTTCTTTCCCTAGTTTTTGGTTTTCGATTACGCTATTCAAATGCCAAACTTACTTCATTTTTATTTACTAGACTCTCATTCATAAACCTATTCTAACCTTCATGATTAAAGGTATATTTTACTCTCTAATATTTGTACTAAAATTTAAAATAAACCTTAATATTTGATCATATATAGAAATATTTTAATATTTTAAAAGTTATATAAATTAATTTTTAAATTAATGAAATTATCAAGGTTCTATCATTTATAATGATAAAAACATATTTTTATTTAGAAGATTACGTACCAATACAAATAGCTAATGCGAACTCTTAAAAATTGAATCTCCAAATTAGTTTGAGAATTTAGGGTTTTAAACCCCACAACTAAAGTTCACTAATTTTTATATTTCGTAATTGTATTTTTCTCTCTTGCTGATAGTGGAGATTTTATTTACACCTTAAAATATTTGAGTTTTTTTTATTTAAATAATTTGATTTCTGTTTCTTTTCTTTGTGTTTCTAATAAGTTGTTTTTGGGTTGTCACAAATTTAAGTTTGATTTATTTATCTTCTCTCATTCTTCTATGTTGCTTATAGTAACACCTTTATTTAGTGTAGGGTTTTTATCATCTTCTTTAATTTATCAGTCAGTTGTGCTGTGTTGAGCTTTTGTTCGCATACTTTCATGTTACCAAAAGAAAGATTGCTTGGATTCAAGAATGTGGTTGTTTGATGAGCATACTGGATATACCTATATAACATATCCAAATGTATATAATGGAAGGAAACAAAGTGGATAATTAGTTATATTTACTTGTGAACTATATCATCTCTCTTCTTTCTCATAGCCCATATTATTCCTATACTAGGATCTAAACAAAGCTGTAAAATTTTTAAACCATGTTTCTATACGAAAATTCCGGTGCGGACATCGGATGCCCGCCGGTACGAAAAATAATTTTTTTTATCCTAGGACCTTCCCGACGCCAGGATCTTGTGCCCATATAGGTTAAAACTATAATTACAACCAACTATACACTACTATAAAATAGACTTTTGCCGACAAATATTTTACAACCACATGACGAAATATGTGTCGTTAAATTTATTAACGACGAAAAAATATTCGTCGTCATTTCTTCGTGTATGAAGGCGTCGACACCTAATGGACGACGAATACAGGTTTCGTCATGAGATTTTATACAACGACGATTATTTTCGTCGTTAAAATTTACTTGTAATTAACTTACAACACAAATTAACGACGATTATTCGTCGGCTCTTTAATAACAAATAATGGTATTTAATATTAATTTTCTATTTGTGATTTTTGTATTCATGGTATTAAACAATATTTTTATTTTATATAAGAATGTAACAAAAATTGTTGCCACAATTAGTGTAGTGTCCAACAATATAAAGAGCTTTCAATTGGTGTAGTGTCCAACAAGTAAAGGGGTTCCTTTTATAACAAAAGAAAACTCTCACATTCTGTTCTTTCCAATATAGGATAACTTGCTCATTTTAGCTTCTAATAAAAATAGTGATGAATCTTCTACTTTATTTATTTTTAATTTTCTATTTTTTTTGCTGTCACGATGAATACGTAATTTCGTTGTGATAAAAAAATACTACCAGGCGACGAATATCTTAATTCGTCGTAAATTTTTTGTCAGCAAAAATATTTTTTTGACGTATACGTAAAATTTGCTTGTAATAAATAGAGATGCATAACAATGAAATGAAGTATTTTATTACACAAACTGTTTATTTAATTAATTTTTTGAGTGTATAATATAAGATCTCAACTCTCAATACCCTTTTTTAACTTTTAAGCACCAACACAACAAATCCTAATCGCATCTAAATTTGCCGAACTCTCTTTGGCCAAAAATACTACGATTATGTCTTAGTCATTGAGGATTATTTTACTCATTTCTTTAATTAAACATATTTGAACCTAACCATCAAAAAGGACCCAATAAGGCCCGTTTACACTATCATGATTCCTTTAAGGCCTATGGCTTTTGAAGTCAAAGAACAGAATATCAATCTTTTTATTTGCATTTAATATGACGAGTTAGCTATTAGCGTCGATTGCTTACAGCAAGAAGGCATTAGCAGAAAGAGAGAATAAAAGTTACGTGCACTTTACTTGTTAGTTCACATGTTGAAGGCATACATATAATTAATGAAATTTGATTAAGTTTCAAAGATACCACCTTAAAGCTAGACATGTTTGCATTGCCACCGCATAATTAGAAACCAATTTTCTGTTTACCCCATGCAAAAATTAATATGATTTTGTTACCGTAAAATTTAGAGAAGATGATAACTGTGATTCTCAAATCAGTCGATTGAATTAGGAGAGGGATTTTGTCTCCTAACCTGTAGGTTCCCAAACTACTCCGAAGAGCGTCTGGTATGGATTGCGATTGAGAGCTAAAAACTAAGTAAACTAAAACGAAAGGAAATTAAAATAATATAAGCTGATTGTATGAATTGTCGAGAGTTCTCTCATTGTATTTACACTTGGTATTTATAGGCTTACAGTTTGTGTTACACTCAAATATTGTATCTATACAAGTATCTATCTGATATATGCAATCGTTATCTACAAAAATTTAAATTCTAGACGATCTTGTTGTTTATCTTATCTTGAAGAATCCTGGTTCGATACAACAACTTATAGGACCATCGTCCTTCTTTACGCTTCTATGCACGTTGATTCGAGCGGATTCTCTGGGATTTGGACTTATCCATTTGTTTTTTCAATCTCCTTATAATCAGTTATTAATATATTCTGCCGATATTCCCTTGTATTCGGCTAGCAATGCTTTGCCGAAACCTCTTTACAATCAGCTGCCGATTCGTTTAGTCGATCCCTTCTTTCAACCGGCTAGCATATCATCTGTCGTTAGTCGATATCTATTAACCAATCGGCTGCTGATTCTTCTAATGGTACCAATCGATATACCATTTTTAATCGACTGCCCCCCTTTTCCTAATCGATTACTCGATATTCCTAGTTGATAGTTGATATATTGTTTTTTCGACTGCCGATTCCCCTACTACCATTAGTCGATATATTATTTATTACTCGACTCGATATCCCCCTTGACCATTTTATTCTTGAAACCGAGTGTTAACAATTATTGTTGTGTTTGTATGTTGATGATATAATCTTTACAAGCAAAAGTCCTAGAATGGTTTCCGAATTTTAAAAATCTATGATGGATAAGTTCGAAATGACCGATCTTGGTCTAATGTCATATTATCTTGGGATAGAAGTTGATCAAAGAGAATATGGAATTTTTATTTCTCAAAAGAAGTATGTTACTGATCTCTTAAAAAAGTTTTGCATGCTCGAATGTAATCCTGTGAGAACTCCTGTTGAAGTTGGAACAAGATTATCAAAGAATGATGAAGGGGCTCCTGTTGATTCAACCTTTTTTAAGCAAATTGTTGGCAGCTTGCGTTATCTAACATGCACAAGACTTGATATTTATTATGGAGTTGGTCTAATTAGCAGGTTTATGGAATCTCCTCATCAATCGCATTTGAATGTTGCCAAGAGAATCATGCGATATCTAAAGGGGACTTATGATCATGGTTTGTTTTATGCTGCAACTAATCATTGTGATCTTATAGGATATTCAGACAGTGACTAGGGAGGAGACTTGGATGACCGTAAAAGCACCTCTGGCTATTGCTTTAACTTTGGAAACATTGCTTGCTCATGGTCCTCCAAGAAGCAATAAATTGTTGCTCTTTCAACTTGTGAAGCAGAGTATGTCGAAGCAGCATCAAGTGCTTGTCAAGCAATATGGTTGCGCTACTTAATGAATCAGATTGGTGTTTCACAGAAGAAGCCTATGAAGATTTTTGTTGATAGTGTTTCTGCAATTAATTTAGCCAAGAACCCAGTTGTACATGGAAGAAGCAAACATATTGACACGCGTTTTCATTTCCTAAGAGATCAAGTTAAGAAAAAAGAGGTTGAACTAATTCACTGCTGATTTGAAAATCAAGTAGTCGACATCTTGACTAAGCCTTTGAAGTATGACACTTTCGTCAAAATGAAGAATATGATGGGAATGACCTTTTTACCAAATCAGGTTTAAGGGGAGAATGTTAACAATAAACTTGATATTTGGTTTAGTAGTGTAGTCGAGTTATGGTCAGTTATAATTTGTTAATAGAGTCATTTGTTAGTGATTTAGTGGTGTAGTGGTGTTGTGTCATTACTTAATGGTTTAGTGGTAAAGTTAGTGGAGTCATGTTGTCTTTAAATGCTTCAGTTGTACATCCTATTTAAAAGGCTTATTGAATTAAAAAAATACAAGGGTTGTGTCAGTATTCACTACACTTATGTTTTCCAATTTTCGTTTATTTAGCCCCAAAAATCACCTCGTCTTTTAAAATTAACATGGAGTGGAATAAGTTTAATTAGTTTATAACTGAAATTAGAAAGTATCGTAAAACTAAAAGTAATAATTGATTATATCTACAATTATACAAAGTCGATTATAACAAGTAATAAAATTGGGATATTCTAAGTTATCGATTTCAGAAAAATTATAAGTACTAAGCTTATTAATCATACAAAAGAATGAAACTAAAGAAAACAATAATTTATAAGGAGACATCAAATTGCTAAATTAATAAAAACAAGATAATAAAATAGCAAAAAGAAATCAATATGATACATGTTAGGGCTACAAGTTTCACCTATGTGGAATTTCAATTAGCATTCAAGATTAGTTATCAAGGTTTAAAAATAATTAACCTAATATATCGATGCGCTCTCTTGACACACAATTATATTTGATAAATGATATGTATATAGGGTTTTCTAGGCTATTTTGCATGGTAATTGGCATGTGAAATGTGTATTTTAAGTTGTTTAGATCAGGTTTTGTGCTAGTTT
>JANIMX020000173.1:3831451-3842495 GCA_024582655.2 Erythroxylum kunthianum | reverse complement strand
TGATCCAGATTTAGATGCTCAAGTAGAATTTGGAGCATTCCAAAAACTTGGAGATCCAACTACAAGAAGACAAGTAGCTTGTCATTTTTTGAGAGAGTTGAAAAAAATATATTTAAAATTTAAAAGATTTCTAAAATATGAACGTTAAAAATCTCAACCTTCATCTTTGCAAGTGAAGCCACCTCTTGCACACTAACCCATGTACCTCTTTGTCATTTTTTGAGAGAGTTTAAAAAAATATATTGAAAATTTAAAAGATTTCTAAAATATGGACGTTAAAAATCTCAACCTTCCCCTTTGCAAGTGAAGCCACCTCTTGCACACCAACCCATGTACCTCCTTGTCATTTGCAGTCTCTAGTTTTCACAGAATTCACCATTGTTGGAGGAAGGTTGAGATTTTTAACGGCCATATTTTAGAAATCTTTTAAATTTTCAATACATTTTTTCAAGTCTCTCACACAAGTTAACTAATAAATTTTATTTTTCAAAATTTATATTCTTTATTTATCTCTTTATATTTTAATTAAATTTTTTGTTTTAAATTATTACTGTTAAAAATGAATTACCTTTTTTATCTTTAAAAATACTAAATTTATTTAATCTCACTAACAAATTATATTTGTCAAATGTTATGTTATTTATTTATCTCCTTATACTTTAATTTAAAATTTTTAAATTATTATTGATAAAAAACCGTTATTATTTTATCATGAATATGTTAATTAAATTTAATTATTAATTAGTATACAATTTGCTTAACATAATCTAAGCATGAGTTAAAAATAATATTTAAAATATAAAGAAGAATGTTTAAAAGACATTAAAAAGGAAGTTCGAATAAAGTTAGTCCTTTATATTGACTTTTTTTTATTATACTTCAACTTTTATGAGTCTTAAATAAATGATAATATAGAAATATAATTTTTTAACAATATATGAAATTTTATGTTAAATTCAATCTTAGTTTAAATTATTAAATTTATTATTATTTTATTATATATTAATAGGCATTATTAGTACATTTTTATTTCAATAAAGTATTTTATTTTATTTTATACTATATTTTTACTTCTTATTTATTATATATCAATTTTATAGTGGTTTAATACGGGTAAAACTTTAAACCTTAAACCTTTTTATTTAATAGGTACAGTAAAGTTTTTAAAACATTGAGGATTAAGACTAATTTTAGGAGTGAAATGCATTAGTTTTAGGTGGACATCACGTGATATTGGTGGGTCCCATACAAAAGAAGAAAAATAAAAATTATTTCAACGTTGATAACTTAATTAATAAAATTTTGATGGTATTAAATTTTTTATCGATTAAAGTTTTAATAAATAAAATTTCAAATTATTAAAATTCTTTTTATATATTTCAAAAGATTAAAATTTGACTTATATATTGATGTAAACAATCAAGTTTAAAATGAAAATTTTGTTTTCATCGTTTAGATAAATGAGACTTAGGAATGTGATGGCTCACCAACTTTATTGATGATTTTCATAATTAATTTTCGTTAAACTTACGGAACCAATTAGGAGATATACACCGATCTATCAAATATTGAAAAATGGAGAGGATCTTGTCGTGTAGAACCCCTACCACAATTGTATTAGTTAATAAATGAAAATAGAACTTAAAGGTCACGGTTACAAAGAATGCTTTTTATTACCATCAGATTGTTCATTTATTCTAGCAAAAGAATGCTTTTCATAGTGATTTCGATAGGCTTGGCATGATAACATGGATTAAATGTGTGTGAAAATTTCTGTTTTTACATGTAAATAATGCGTTTGTTTTACATAAAAAAATGGACATATTTCATTATCAACCAACTACCTAATAGTCGTGTTCTAGGCATGGATTAAATGTGTATGACAATTCTGTTTCTATATCTAAATGATGAATCTGGTAACTTACAATGCTCAATCATTCCAAAAATGAAAAGGTCGCCTGATTTGTTTTCGTAATGCTTAACTTCTGCAAGTGGAAGTTTGATTTCCCATTAGCCACCCGATAGAGTTTTAATCATTGCTAACTTTTTTTTGTGTCAAGAAGATGAATTAATAAAATAGTTTTTATCTTCACTTGTTTAATTAACGACTGAATCTTTCTTATTCATTTTAACCTTAATTTTAGCTCATTTTGGAATAATCTTAAGAAGCTCTCTTAATGTCATAAGACAAGTGATATATGTGAAAATAAACAATTAACTCTCATATCAGACCTATTTTCTACAGACAGAATACAAATAAATTACTGTATTTTTAAAAGAAATTCATTAATCCTATTCTTCACTTTTTTAAAAAAGTATAATGAATTGTTTAGTTCATATTTTTAAGGATGTATATTTAATTTGTGGTAGAATTATTCTGATTTTATAAGTGATAAAATTATATTTAAGAAATTGGTATAAATATTATCTTGAATAAGGTATAGTTTATAAAATTAATTTTAAATTAATTAATATAAATATAGTCTTATAATGAAACATCGTTTACAAAATTCTATTATTTAAAAAGAAAAAAGAGAATTATGTATTCAGTAGTTTGAACTTTTATAAATATCATTTGTTGATTTCAATTACTGAATAAACTTAATTTTTATTGTCTTTAACATTTGATCAAAACATAAAAAGAATTTTTATAGATACTATTTGCTGAATTTAATTACTGAATAAACCTAATTATAAATACCGTTTTTGCGCTTTCAATTATTTGATAAACCTAATCTGTACTGTTTCTAAGAGTTGATCAAGATATGAAAAGATTCTTATGTATTTCAATTCTTTCTAGCAAATAAGGTTATACATATTTTGCAATGTTGTAAAAACTGGACGAGAAGTTAAATCGATAAGACAAAAGATCATAAAATAGGATAAATATTAAATAAAATTAAAGAATTTAAAATTTAATTAAAAGAGATTGCCTTTACTAATTTAAGAATTTGAAATTTAATTAAAAATTATTAAATAAAAATTAATTAATTAATTTTAGTTTATAAGAATTTATTAATTTACAAAAATTGACAAATTAATTAATAAATTGATTGTTTTTTTACAACAAGAGTTATTAAAGTAAATTAATTTAAAAAGTTAAAAATCAAACTAAAAAGTTAAACAGGTAAGTCGATTGAAACGATTAAGTTTTTTAATGATTGATTTTTTGTTAACTCAAGAAATTAACTTGTCAAGTATCCTTGTGTATAAAACTAACTTGTCCACCAACACCAGCAATCAAGGGCTAAACATTAAACAACTATGGCTACGTCTTTTAAATCTTCCGTCTTCAGAAGGTAAGGTTATGACCTCTAAACCCACGTTTCGACCACATATTGCATTGATTCCAGATTGGATTCATACAAACTCAAATATTTTGGATTTCTTGTAGGCTTGAAGGAAAAGTAGCGTTGATTACAGGCGGAGCTAGTGGCATTGGCGAGTCTACAGTAAGACTGTTTGTACAACATGGAGCCAAGGTCGTGATTGCAGACATTCAAGATGATCTTGGATACTCCCTCTGCAAAGAACTAGCCTCACAAGAGGCCGTCTCTTACGTCCACTGCGACGTGACCCTAGACGCTGATGTGGAAAAAGCTGTGGACCTGGCGGTGTCCAAGTATGGGCAACTCGATATCATGTTCAGTAATGCTGGAATCATAGGCAAGCTGGGCTCGAGAATCTTAGATGCTGACAATAAAGAAGCCAAGCGGGTCATCGATGTCGATTTGTTTGGACCATTCTTGACTGCGAAACATGCCGCCAGGGTAATGATTCCAGCGAAGAAAGGCTGTATCCTGTTTACTTCCAGCCTTCTTTCAACGATTGTAACGGCTAATCCGCCACACGAGTATGTGGCCGCGAAACATGGGGTTGTGGGGTTGACCAAGAGCTTGTGCGTGGAGTTAGGGGCTCATGGCATAAGGGTTAACTGTGTTTCACCGTACATGGTTGCAACTCCGATACTAAAGATAGCTTCAGGTTTGAACAAGACAGAGGTGGAGAAGTTGGCCAGTGCAGCTTCGACCTTGAAAGAGGCTGTATTGGAACCAGAAGATATAGCACATGCAGCCTTGTACCTGGTCAGTGATGAGGCCAAGTACGTGAGTGGTGTCAATTTGGTTGTTGACGGTGGTTATAGTGCTACTAGCTCCGCCTTGACTGACGCAATTAAAAACCTCCTTTCTCAAAACTGAGTGAAGTCTTCGTATTGATTTCCTATCTCTCTCGACGCGAGTCCTTCAAATTCTAAGATCTTTAGACTATACTATGGACTATGGGGAGTTTCCAGCACTCTTTTTATTAGCCAGTTAATGCATCTAATTACCGTGTAACCTATGAATAAAATATTGCTCTCGCGTTCGGATATGACTACGATGCAAATGAAATAAAATGGATAACATCATATAAACCAATTTCCTAGTTAGACCTAAGTTTATATGTTGAATATAAGAACAAGGAATAATATAAGAATAGAAAAAGGATTTTTATTTTGATATTTTCAAATGACACTTCCTTTTCGTGAATGTAGCTTCTTATTGCAGGTTGTAACAATCTATGTAAGGACAATGTTGATACTGATCATATATACCAGTCTTAACACAATTGGCCAATTATGAAAGCAATTATAATTCTTGATAGTAAGGATTTGCAGTTCTTGTGGCAATGTTGAGTTTTTTTTAATCAAATATATTTAATTTTGTTCTAAAATTTATATAAATTGATTTTGTTTTTGGGAATTGTTCCAAATTCCCAAATTCTTTTTTAGTTTTTAATTAAAAGATATATTAATACAAAATAAAAAGAAGTGATACAAATCTAAGTCTTGAGCCAGGACATCATGTGGGAGAGGGTTTCCTGATTTTTACAGCGGGTGGCAGACTCCAAAATCAACACTATGGCTTTGTGATCGGGAAATCGTAGAATGTTAGTACATGAATACGAGTGTTTCTAATTATATGAAGGAGTTCTGTAGCTGCTGATAATTTCTTCGTTTCCATGTTTTCTTGTGCTGGCAGTTGGGGGTTTCTGTAGATGAGAGAGTTGCCAAATTCCAGTGTTTTTTTTTGTAGTAGTAGTTTTCAGCTAGTTAATAGGTTTCATCTGACTTTGATAATAGGAGTACAGGTTCTTTAATACTTTTGTCATGTAAACCTCCCTAATTCAGCTGGATCCATCTTAGAAACTATATAGCTGTTTTTTTGTGTACTTTTGAAGATTTGGTTGTTTCTTTCTTGCGATATATAACATGCAGCAGCTTAGATTGAGCTTGAGTAAGGTAACATTCACCATGTTTTTTACAAAGTTTGCAATTGCTTAATCAATGGTGTTTCCCAAGGAACAGGAGGCCATACCTGATTACAAAGGTCCAATAGGTTGTTTCATATGTGAGAAGAATATGTGCATAAAGAAAGATGTTTTAGTTCTCTAATGCGTTGTGGCATAGAATGAAGCATCTGGATGACATGTTTATGTATTGCATCTTATCTTTGGTTTTCAATCTCTAGATTGTTAACTGGATTTGGAGTTGCTTCTTTAAAGAGACAAATTTTGAACCATATCATATCAATGCAATTTAGGGTGTACTTATCTGAATAGCTCTATAGTTGATTTGTCAGTGAAACCTTTGGATGGTTAGTTGATTTAGGACATATTTGATAAGTTACAATATATATTCTTCCAGCATGGAAAAGGGTCTTGACTGTCCATGAATTAATCCTACTTTCTACTAGCTAATGAGATGTTGATAGCCTTTGAAAGTAAATTTAGAGGTGATCAATGACCCTTTTCATGGACAGTCAAGACCCTTTTCCATGCTGGAAGAATATTACCCAACATATCATAATAGAAGGTTATTTTGATGGAAACATGATTGTCTAGCCAAAA
Source organism: Erythroxylum kunthianum (assembly GCA_024582655.2). Taxonomy (NCBI): domain Eukaryota; kingdom Viridiplantae; phylum Streptophyta; class Magnoliopsida; order Malpighiales; family Erythroxylaceae; genus Erythroxylum; species Erythroxylum kunthianum. Next base: position 3,836,606 of record JANIMX020000173.1, on the reverse strand, counting down.
ATATTGCATGCTCTGAATTACCTACAAATATTAGGCATTTGCTAGTGTTAATAGTGAATATAAGAAGCACCCTAAATTCTCTTAGAGCTTTGATAAAGACTCTTATTGAAGTTGTGTCAGTATGAGAAAAGAAGAAAAATTCATCAACAAAAGTTAACAAAAATAGCTTAGTTAAGGAGCAATCAAAGTGATATTTGAATACTTCAGAAATGGATCTCTTGACAACAGATGGGCTTCCATTCCTGGTCCCTTTGTCTCCTGTGAAAATTGTTTTCGCTTCTAATCTACGAAAATGGAGTAAGTAGTTGAGATACAAGAGGAGATCCAAGTGATAAACCTTTTGGGGAAATTATTGAATATTAGTTGTATCAAACGCCTTATTTGAATCAATTTTTAAAAGATATTTATACTTCCATTACCGTTATGATAATCCTTTAAAAGTTTTTAAATGATAAGAATATTCTCTTTTTTATATATATAGAAAAAGAGGAATAAAGGATGACTGAGGTTCATTAATAATGTCAAGTAATGCTCGTTTCAATTTATCACTAATCGTTCGATGTTATAGATCATGTTGCAATAAGATATTGGTATATATTCTTGCAAGATAGTAGCAGTATTCACATCTATAATTTGGGTTAAATTTGTACTATTTAGCTCCCACAACAATTTCTCTCTAATGAATAACTCAAGTGTTCCTTCAGAAATATCCTCAACAATGATGTGCCCAACGTTTTCTTTAATAAAAAAAGAACCATTATATTCATCTGGACTAGGAGTTTTATCATAATCAAAACTGAAAAGAGCTGCTCTGATGAGAATCCACCTTATTAAATTTGGTTTTCCATTTTTTTAGTGAATAGGTACCTAAGAGTTGTGTGATCATAATAAAAATAACTTTAATACCAAACAAGTAAGACCTAAACTTCTCTAAAGCAAAAACAACATCTAGGATCTCCTTCTCCGTAGTTTAATAATTGCGTCAACTAAAATTAGGAAGCCATGTCAATATATTGCCTAAATAACTCTTATAACATAATTGTTAGCGTCAAACATAATCTGAAAAGGGAGCGCCCAATTTATTGCTTGAATAACCGAAGGCAGACATGAGAAATTGTTTAAGAATGTAGAATTAATGTTGATTTCAACTTCTCATCAAACTTAAAAAGCACATCTTTCTTCAAAAGATTATTCAAATGAAAAACACTATTGAAAAAGTATTAATAAATTGCTTAGAAACTTATATGTCTAAGAAAAGAACGAACTTTTCCTTACATTTGTTGGATAATTAAGAAAAAAATAAGATCTATTTTTTAATTATCAATTTTGATTTCTTTGAAGAAATAACATGTCAAATCCTATTACTTTTGAAAGGCAAAAAGTTTCTTTTAAATCCTATCATTTTCACTAAAATGAAGGTAAGGCCTTAATGTTTCAGATTATATAAAAACAATCATAACATTTCAAAACCATACGAGTCAACCCGCAATTGACAAAACTCCTAACTCTGTCAGTTAAATATCACATGAGTACTAATCTGAATTTTTTTTTCTTTATGAGAGACCCACCAGTGTCAATATGGAATCCATATGATATTAGTGGATCCCACACAAAAAATAACCTTAATCCCTAACATTTCCATAACTCTTCATTGTCTTCTTCGTACCACTCACACCTCAATAGATACATTCATATTCCTCAATCTCTTGAATACGAATGTATTCAAGAGATTAAGTCTTGGTCTCTATCTCACTCACTCGAATCTCTATGCTCAATCTTGACTTAATGGGAAAGTGATGGTTGTTATTCTGGATCTACAAACACCATTGTTCCTTCTTTGTTAAGGGAAAGTCCTTCTAAAGGCAAGGGTGGTGAAGCTTTCTAGAAGAATTTGTAGAGTTTAATTTATATGAACCTCGAGGGAATAAGATGTAGTTATTGTCAACTACTATAATAGACTTGGCATATTATGGTATTATCAAAGAGAATTTGAACATTAGTGTTCCAATATATAACAAGAGGAGCTTTACAATAAATCAGTGAGAAAACATATTTAGGAAATATGGATATTTTATATGGGACCTATTAATTTCATATGGGAATCATGTTAACAATGGTGGGTCTCATTAATCACAGAAAAATATAAAAAAAAGTCATATAGATGCTAATGTAGCACTTAATTGGTAGAAGTCTAACATGGTTAAGGGTTCCATCAATTAGGAGTTTATCATAAATGATTTTGAAATATTGGAGCTCTTTTTATATACTCTAAAATATTAGGTCTTATCTATACTTTAGAGCAAACATTATGATTCAAAAGAGATTTCTTGCTTACTGATACTTTTTCTAATTCAAAATAAAGTTAGTTTTTATGCATCTTTTAAGTACAAGATTGAGATGTTTTAAATAAAAGTCAAATCAATCACCATAAACACTAAAAATAATATATGGAAACTTGAACAATATTTTCAACATAGTCAGAGAAAATGCATTCCATACAACTTTGAAAAACGTGCATTATAAATACCAAAAGGCATGTTCTTATAGGTAAATGTATAAAGAGACTTGTAAAGGTGTATTTTGTTGATCACTTAAGATAATACAATGTGAAAATAACCAGAAAAGCATTAAGAAAGCAATATAAAGAATGACTAGCTGACATTTCAAGCATCCAATTAATAAAGATAAGAGGAAAGTGACTTATATATATATATATAATTAAGGTATTTAGTCATTGGTTTCCACTCAAAATTTTTATTGTGGTTTTACTTTTCTTATGTTTAGTTGTTAATATCAATGTAGTTATATTTTATTGTTGATGATAATTATATATTAAATAAAACTTAAAGAGAAATTATTTCAATTAAATTATTTTATTTTATTAAAATAAATAATTTAAATTTAAATTTATTTTAATTATTAAATCAAAATTTATTTAAAATTTATATCTATAATTAATTAAGTTATTTATAATTTTTTAATTATTAATATATTAAATAATATAAATTTAGTTGCTAATAGATCAGATTATGATAAAAGAAATAGAAAACAAAAATCTCATTTGTGGTTTTCATAAATTTTGAAAACTGAAAGAATCAAAAACTAAAAAAAGACACTAAAAACTAATGTTTTAAAAATTAGACCGGATATCGAACTAGTCAAAAAATAATGTTTAAGGTTTAAAGGTTCAACCGGTATTAAACCACTATAAAATTGACATATAATAAATAAGAAGTAAAAATTATAAGAATAAGTAAAATATAGTATAAAATAAAATACTTTATCGAAATAAAAATGCACTAATAATGCCTATTAATATATAATAAACTAATAAAGATTGAATTTAACATTAATTTTAAAATAATAATAAAAATAAAATTGGTATTTCTATATTATCATTTATTTAAAGAGTCATAAAAGTTGAAGTATGTTTAAAAAAGTTAATAGAAAGGACTCTAACTTTATTCTAACTTTTTTTAACGTTCTTTAAATATACTTCTTTATAGTTTAAATATTATTTTTGAACATATTCTTAAATTTTATTAAGCAAAATTACTTATATATACCAATTAATAAGTTAATTTATTAAACAAATTCATGATAAAATAATAGTTAGCTTTTAACAATAATAATTTAAAATTTTCAATTAAAATATAAGGAGATAAATAAAGAACCTAAGTTTTGTCAAATACAATTTATTAGCGAGATTAAATAAATTTCATATTTTTAAGGATAAAAATAGTAATTCATTTTAAAAAAAATAATTAATTTTTTAATTAAAATATAAAGAGATAAATATAGAATATAAATTTTGGAAAGTATAATTTGTTAGTTAAATTGTGTGAGAGACTTGAAAAGAAAAAAAAATCATTGAAATTTTAAAATATTAATGAAATATACCTGTTAAGAATCTCAATTTTCCTACAACAATGGTGCATTCTATCAAAACTCAAAACTAAAGATTGACAATGATAAGGAGGTACATGGGTTAGTATGTTTGGCTAGATTTGCAAAGAGCAAGAATAAACGTGTTGTTCGTGGTGGGTCTTACATTCTCAAAAAGGTGGTAGGTCCCACATGCTCAGAAAGATGACTGAGTTATTACTTAATCAATTTTTTAAGAAAATCGAGCCGATTTACTACTTATTCAGACGGTTTTTTCTCATAAGGATTATAAACACAAATTGGACTGAAAATCAGACCGGTTTGTTTTTATTTCAATCAAACTAGTCGATTAGATCTTATTTTAAAATCATTGCTAAAAATTCAAATAAACATATTTTTCAAAAACAAAAAACAAAAAACATAAATGAAAACAAATAGGCCCTACTTTTTATCATCAATGGATACTCTCTAATTATGTACTGATTTGGGAATAAGCTCAATTTCTTAATTCTTCATTACTATGATGCCAAACTTCTTACGAACAACTTACATTGGACTCGCCATTTACTATTAAAGATGGAATAAATAATTTCATAATCTAAAAGCTTTACAATCTCCTTCTCTACTCCATCCATCATAGGTGTATTAAGACCATGTTAGGATTTCCTTATTAGTTTTATTACTCCTTAAGTAAAATATAATGCATGCATTTAGAGGGATTGGTTCCTTTGATATTTACTATTATAAACCAATAATTATCTTGTACTCTCTCAAAATGTCTAAGAGTTTTTTTTCAAAGTGCTAAGAATACTTGCAATTATAATTAGTAAGGTGACATTCTCTCTTTAAAATATGTATTTCAAATGTCTAGGCAATGACTTTATATTTTATCTTCTTGTTGCCCGCACCTCAATTCCAATGCTTGGCTTCAGTACCGAGGACTTAATCGAGTTTAACGCAAGTGTACGGGTCGTTCAAGTAATAAAGTGTACCTAAGTACGGATATCGTCCTCTGGGAAGAATTGGTTGAGTAATAATTTCGAATTTTAGTTGTCGTCTAGCTCACAAAAATTGGAGGTTTGTAAAACTACTAGTGTACACTAAGAGTGAGATAGAAATAAAATACGGATTGATGGTGGTTCATCTACCGAATATTGAATTCTCCAAGGTATTTATCACATGTCCGAATTGACATCCTGAATTAATCGAATATCGAAATTGAATCGGTGTTTTGCTGGTTTAGGTTAACACCTCTCTTGAGTGAGTTAAC
>JANIMX020000173.1:2694253-2705376 GCA_024582655.2 Erythroxylum kunthianum | reverse complement strand
TTCTCTTTAAGTAGGAACACATATCCGTATCGGGAATAATCATCTATAAATGTCAGGAAATATCTCGAATTGCACAACGTAACTGTATAGGGTCCACTAATATCTGTATGTATGAGATCTAAGAGGCCAGTAGCTCGAGTCGACCCTTTATTCTTTATTTTGGTCAATTTACCTCGACAACAGTCTACACATGTCTCCAGATCACTAAAATTGAGAGTTGAGAGAATGTTGTCCTTTATCAGTCTCTCAACCCTTTCTCTGGAAATGTGGCCCAAACGCTTATGCCACAACATGTAAGACGTATCCTTTATGGAAGTTCTGAAAAGTAAGAAGAAAACGAACAATAAATAAATAATAAAGATATTAATTTATTTTGGATAACATATAAAAAATTATAATCTTTAACTTTTTAAAAAATCTTTAAAATTTTAACTTTTTTTTTAAAATCCTATGAAATTGAATTATGCTTAAAAATAAATCAAAACCATAACCTAAACTCAACCATCTCCTTTACAACCTAATCTTACCTAATCTAAAAACCCCTAAGCCAACCCACATAACTTGAAAACCCTTCCAAAACAATTCAATCTAGTTTCTCCAATTTAAAAATATCTTCTCATAAGGTGAGAGTTGGGAATGAAAGAAAGCTCCTGGGAATCAACTCTGAAGAAGTTAAGAGATTAAACACTTAGGAAAGCTATGTTTTAAAAGCTAGGATCTTAGTTCCTTTTGTGGTAGCATCTTAGCATGACTGAGAGAAGTCTTAATGACCAGACTAGATATCAACAAATTCAACTTGAATTTTACTAGTAGATGGAATGTCTAATTCATAATATTTTGTATGGTATCAATAAGGTATGAACTCCTCTACATGGTGGGTTTCTTACTACACAAAATTGGTTCGAGTACAGTTGTAACTTATTTGCTAATTGTTGTTATTGGTTTCCTATTGTGCTGCTTAGCTTAGGTGATGCTCTATAAAAACTTCCGCCTTACCTTAGTTGGGTTGTGCATGTGGACTATTATGGGTCCTGTGTCACTTTAAAATGATGGAAGTATTTGGTAACTCTAGGATTGCCTTGGTCTTGTTCTTCCATTAGTTGTGATGGTTGTGGTTCCTTATAATTACTGTCAAGTTAGACTTTTCTTATTGTAATATATACTTTTTATTATTCTTTAAGAATTTGGCATTTTAATTTTTGAGTTTCTTTTGAAAGATATGAAAAATATGTTTCACATAGTTTTGAAATGCACACAATCTCTAGGTTATTATAATACCATTTTTTTGTCTTTTAACAAGTTATTTTTATATGAATTTTGGGTTTACCCTAAGCATTAAATTGGCATTGACTTCAACTTTGTATCCTACAGTAAAGAGTTGGTAAAGAATTCTAATTAGTGTGAGATCATTTCCAACCTAAAGTGAAAAGCCTTCAATTTATCCACTTTATCGTGCTAGGATAAACATTTCTTAATGCATCTTAGATCACCACAACTCTTCGTGTTTTTTTAAATATAATAAGTTATAAGTTTTAGTGATTAACAAGATTAAATATCATTCCTTTTATTGTCTTGATTATTAGTGCATCCAATTTTAAAACTCGTGGTACATAGAATTTGTAACATTGAAATATATAAGATTTGAAATAAGAAATAATGTATCATATATGTGTGTTCATATGAAAGGAAACTTATGAAGTAGTATTTGTTTGATGGGTTAATGATTATCATCTCTAAAAGAAAATTTTACTTCTTGGAAATTTATATGCAAAGGACGAGCCTTTGAGCAACTGGTAAGGTTACTCCTTTGTGACTAAAAGGTCAAAGGTTCGAGTCACGGAAATAGTCTCTTTGTAAAAAATATAAGAGGAAGGCTGCGTATAATTGATGTCTTTCACCCGACCCTCACAAAGTGAAAAAACTGGGTTTGTTGTGTTATGTTGTTGTGTTGTAGAAATTTATATGCAATTGATAAAATGAAGATTTGTGAAGATGGTTGGAAAGATAGACAATAAGAATCTTATTTACAAATTATTGCCAATATTTATGTATTAGTTTAATACATAATGGTTGTTTGTATCAAATTGTTGGTTAAAGATATGATAATTTGTCTACACATAAAGTGAATGTAAACCTTCACATTACATGCCTTTATATGTATAAGACTTAGTATTTTTTTAGTACAAATGTAGGAAACTCCTACTTCTTCGATGAATAAAAGAAAAGGGTGTGCCATGTATGATTTTGATGTACACTTTAACTTAGTACCGAATGAAGGAATTTGATTTTGGTATGCATTTTAGTATGGTTCATATGTTGAAATTTGATTATTTTATCTACTTTTAATGTTGACTTTTAATTATTATTTTCACTTATTTTCTTAGTTGAGAAAATGAGGACTACAAATTTGTCTAGTAGTTAAAACCAACAAGATTAAAGACTATTTACATTATTGTGACTATAAATTGATAATGCCTAAAAGAACTTCTTAGATAAGTTAGACCTTGAAAGGCAATGTTATGGATGTGCTCAATTTAGGATAAATTTTAAATAAAAATAAAATTTTACTTTATTAAATTAGATTATATATTGATGGGTTATTAGATTTTCTTATACATATTATTTGCAGAGAAAATAAAAATGTTATTCTTTTGTATCGCATGATGAAAATTTTATAAGAAGTATATAACAACAACAATAACACCCAGTAGAAATTCCGCTGATAAATGTAATAAACTAGCTTTAGAAGATCAACAACAAATTAAAGAATCAACAAGATTATTTATTTTAATGGAGGATGTTGATTTGTAATTGGGTCATCTTTATTATTACTTTTGGGTGTTATTTAGCAATTTACATATAAGAAATATATTTACCCTGGAATTGAGACTATGATGTTTGTCTATGTTTAAACAATTATATCACTTTATGGTTAATTTGTATAGATTAATTTTATACAGTGATATGTTCAAATATCTACCGTATTAATGAATTAGTATCATCTTATTTGGACCTTTTCAACGTATTCTTTTTTTAGTATGCTAATTTGTTTTTCTACAATATTAAGACATTTGTAATCAAATAATTCATATACACTCAAAAAGACATTATGTTATACTTCCTATACACTTACAAGACTTCTATAATCAAATAATTCATATACACTCAAAAAGATATTATGTTATACTTCATATACACTTTCATGGTCAATTTGTATAATTAATTTTACACAATGTTGTATTTAAATATCTATCATATAAATGAATTGATATCATCCTATTTGGACCTTTTTAACTTATTCTTTTTGTTTTAAAATGATAATTTACTCTCCTACAATATCAGTACTTTTATAATAAAATAATTCATACGCGCTTAAAAATAAATTATGTTATACTTCCTGTACATTCAAAGATGAATACGAAATTTCAATCAAACTTTTGATAAATTTATGATCCAAAGAGTATAATACATATAAAAAAAAACCAATTTCATGATCCAAAAGAGATATTATATATGAAAACCAGAATGTGTGATCAGAAAAGACCTTATATTTCAATCAAACTCAAATGCAAACATAATTCATGATCCAAAAGAGAGAATATATGAAAACTAGAATTCATCATCCAAAAAAGCACCATATAGAAATATAACTAGCAATAATAAGCACGATATATAAAAATAACTATCTACAATATGCACCATATACAAAAATAGCTATCCACAATAAGTATTATATATAAAACTGACCATTATATACAAAAATAACATGCAATTCACTTAGTTTTTCCTTCTTTTCTTTTGCCCTTTTTCAATTGGCTACTTTGACTTTCTTAGGTATTATCATCTATTCTCTTGGAATATGTTCTTGTCTTGTGACCATATTGAATGCAAAATTTGATTTCTTTTTCGAGTAGCTCTATAAAGGTATTTTTCTTCACCTACTTCCTTGCTTCTTATCTTTTTTTGGGCCTTCTTGATCTTCTCTTGTATTGTGGAGGAAGGATTTTAGAACTATGATTTTCACTCGGGTTTGGCTGCAAATCTACATCAAGAATTGGAAAACTATAACTTGTATATGCTTCTTGAAGTTTTTCTTTACTATAGATAAAGTCTACATATTCTTCTAGTTTACCACCATTGTATTTGATTGCAACACAAGCATATTAACAAACAATTCCCCTCAAATATCATATTCTACATATTCAAGTCTTATTGCCTAAATCAACAATATATTGTTAAAAATTCATATGATCCACTTTAAAAAGTCTCTCGCCACTAAAGTTTGACATCCAATTATTAGTAAGTTGTTTATACTTCTCCAAGGTTTTTTTAATCCTAGGAGAAATGAACCCATTAAGATTTTCCATCCCCTCTTTTTTCTTGTTAAATATCTTCATCATTGCTCTTCTAATCATCTCAAGTATTATGATAATTGGTTTGTCTCTAGCCTCTTTGATGTAGTTAAAGCTTTCACAATGGTTATTCAACAATATGTCACATTTGAATTCAATATTGTGCATGTGCTTGTACCACTTGCTAGTTGGTATTTTGTCTAATCAATCATGGATCAATTTGTTAATACCTTTTAATTGCTTTATGTACTTGTTCAAAGTGAGAATTCAAAATAAGCATGATTTCAATAATCATATACACTTAAAATCAAGTGCATTTAAATAAAACAAGCATATACCTTCCCAATTCATTGAGGTTATATGCTCAGCCACATTCCACATTATATTCTTTATAACTTTTGTTGTCTTGATTTTGGTTTGAAAGTTGGCATAGATATGTCTAACACAATATTTATGTTTGACACCAATTATCTCAATATTGAAGGCATTTTTAAACCCTATTACAAAGAAACCAAGTGGAATGTTAATGCACTTGGTGAATGTCTATAAATGAATGTATATAAAATGAAATGAAAACTCAATAACATAATTTCACCTTTTGTCAATTGTAAATGAAAACTCCATTTCAATCCTTACAATGTCTGATGTCTTATTATAAACATTCAAGAAACTATTTCCATGAGACTTAATTCTTAATTCTAACTACAGTCCACATGATTGAAAATGTATTATTATTTAGCAATTTCCTCTATACTTTCCCTTCAAGTGCCAAATATTGACATATGTTATAGGCCTATAACTGACCAAAAAAAACCCTTTTTTATGAGCATACAAGCATGTATACATGGAAATAGGATGTTTACCTTTACTAAAAGCAAATTGTTGACCCTTTATAGCATCATAATGACCTTATTTTTCTCTCCAATAATGTAAATAACTTGTTCACATACTCTAAAAGTAGCTTGATCATCCTTTACATCCATATAATCAACCTATTTATCCTTTTCTAAACATCCTTTGTTATGTTTCAACAAGAGATATTCATCATTATCCAAAAGTACATCTACAATATCATATTTATTCTTTTCAATTAAACTAATCATGTTGATGATGTGTCTTACTTTTTAAGCGTCTAATGTCATCCTTAAAAGACTCTTGAGAAAAATTGTAACTGAAAATTGGAACCTCTACATAAAGTCCTCTATTATGTATATAAACTATCGCATCATCAAATGATCCAGGTCTAAAATTATATATTTCTCCTCCTTTACAACGGGCAAATTTGAAGATCTCACCATACTAAAACTAAAACTCAATTTTGGAGTCTGTCAAATAAAAAAGACAAACAAAAAGAAAAAATAAGTTGTGAAACATTTAATTAAAACTTCACCCAATCTTAAACAAATATGATTTCAAACATAAATTAGATTCTTGATCGTAATATATAAAAAGACACATCGTCAAAACAAGCTAAAACATCAAAAGGACATAAGATTTCTTGAAATTTGTAAAATCAAATTACATAATAAAAACTTAAGATGATATAATATTATGTGTTTGGACCACCACCTCCCCACAATAATATAACTATGGTTTATGATATTGTTGTCAATTATAATAGTTGGTTTTCAACTTACATATAAGAAGAAGAAACATGTTTAAATGTCTTGTGACATATCAATAAAAAGGACATGAACTTTTGAAGCAACCCTCAAGTAATATTTTTCACCACTTAATAACACCCAACTATTGTTGGAAATAGAAACTAAGTGCAACTTGTTTTTATAAACTCATGTGAGCCTTCTAACCTGTCCATTTACCCTTGCATCACTATTTGTATATAAACTTCAACCATATAAGTCTGTATAAGGTTAAATAGAAGCCCAAAATGGATGTAAACTCCCAAGTTTTAGTTTCTTTACTATTCCAAGTTATAATCATGTTTCTATATGAAACAATTGCACCAACAACATTACTATAATGTTTCTATTTATGACTCTTGTCTTTTGGTAGACACTAAGTTTGATTATTTAAAGAATGGCAAACCTAATAAGTAGTATCTCAAGTACTCTTAGACCCAACTCTTGTAACTAACTCCAGAGCTTTGTCTGCTTTGTATTTTTTTTATTATGACTCCAAAAGGTTTTTCCTGAGCAAAGTAAAACAAACATTTTCTTTAAAGTTAAAACTTTATTAATTTTTATTGACTATGAAATTTGGAAACTGTACAGCTAATTCTGAATTGCTTCTTCAGACACAGACTTTAGCTACAATAGGATCAATATAGATTCAAATTTGATGTCATAAACGTTACAACCTTAACATTATTAAGGACTCCATGAGAGCCAGGACATATGTAAAGATAATAACACAACACAACCAACTTAATTTTCTTGTTTTGCGAGGATCGGATGAGGGACATTAATTATACGCATCATTCCCCTTGAATTTATTACAAAGAGATTGTTTCCGTAACTTAAACTTGTGACTTTTCAGTCACAAATGAGTAACATTACCAATTGCTACAAAGCTTACCCTTATTTGTAAAGATAACGTATTATTTAAAGATTAGTTAAAGTAGAAGAAAAGTGAGAAAATATATGGCTCATATATAACCAACAATGAGTTTTGAATTCTAGAAGGTGCAAAAACAAACCCAAGTGTTGAATGTATTCATGCAATTAAGATGTTAAATTTACACATCTTTCCTAAGTTTTTGAACTTTAGCTTTTTTAGAATTAATTCCCGTAAGCATCTCCTTCATGCCCACCTCTTCTCTCATCGTAATGTCAACATCAATTAACTCTATAAGCAAAGACATACAAAAATGTCTTTGATTTAGGGAAATTAGGTTAAACTAATTTAGGGGCTTTTTAAGTTGAGCGGGTCGAATTTGAAGGGTTTTCAAGTTAAAAGAGGTTTGGGTTAGGTTTGAGTTTTGGTTCTAGTCTACCTCACTTATATTTTATTTCAATTTTAAATTATAAATTTTATATCAAATTCTAAAAATTACTTTTATAAGTTTCTCAAATCAAAGAAATTTTTTCTCTGTGTTTTAATCTGAAGAAATGGTAAAACATAATTTTAATTTTTAATTTGATGTTGATTTTAATAGGAAAAAAAAAAGAAAAAAAGCAAAAGACAGAGACCTCTGGTCCCATATTTTCTACTTATCCTCTGACTGACCATTTCTCCACCTTAGACTTAACAAAATTTCTCACTCTGCTCCGATATGGCGTGCTCAGCTGGCCTCATCTCCTCATTCCCCACCAAAGCTATAGCCTCTCCCATCTCCAGACTCTCACCACCAACAAACCCATCTCTTCCCTCTTCCTTCTTCGGCCGCCGGAAGCCTCTTCTCCTCCAATCCATGCCCGCCTCGCGCTCCATTTCCTCCAAGAGTTTCGTCGTTAAAGCCACTGTATGTCTCTCTGTATCGCTACTTCCGTGTGTAATTCTTGCACTCGCTTTGTTGTTCTCTGATTTGGGTGAGCCTTTTTAATTAGTTTGGTGAACTGCCTCTTGTTGGGAACACGGCACCGGATTTCGAGGCGGAGGCTGTTTTTGATCAGGAGTTCATTAAGGTAGTTTTTTTGGACAAGCAATGTGCTTAAATTAAACTGCCACCATAGATACTGCCATTTACTCTAAAGTAATTGGATACTGAATGGCAATGTTGAAAACATATACTGCTTATACTAAAAAGTTAATTTATGTGTATATATTTGTGTATATCAGTGAGACAATACATATAGGTCGAGATCTTTTATTGCCGTCTTCCTCTCTGTATATATAAGCCTAGTATTCAAACATCTACAGGAAAGATATTATTGTCTTAGATTGTTGTGATGAATATGTTGAATAGTCCCCAAGTTCACCACTGCTTTTCATGGAAACAATAGCTCGAAAGAAATTAAGGTCAATAATCATTATTCACTATAAAAAAAGATGAAGATTACAAGATAATAGGTCATGATTGAAAGAAAAAAAAAAAGGAAATGATGATTAAAAATGGAATGGGAGAACCATGGGACATTGGTGACATAAAGGCAGTGGATTTCTATGTTTGAATTGCAAGTGGGACATGCTTGGATTTCACCAGAACATTCTGTTTAAAATTGGAGTTTTATTTGACCGGAAAAGATAAGCAGCTTGTAATGTTCAAGGTTATGATCGAAGCCTAAGTTAATGAATCCATAAGTGTTTTGTTCATTCATCAGCTTGGACTTTGATCAATTCCTTGAGAAACATCACAGTTGCTTAGCTCCGCAATTAGATGAAACTCCAGTGTAAAATTCTCTTCACTGCCTTTGTGTCCCCTAGTATACCTACTCTCAATAACATTATTATGATTTTCTTCTTTTCTTGGTCTTGTAATTAGTTATCTCGGTAATCTTCTTCTTGATATTTGGAGCATTTGGGTAGTTAGTTTTGTGGTTTTTAACATAAGCATCTCCCCCTTCAAATGAATGGAGACAACGAGATCGTCCATGTGGATACTTAAACACTATATTTTCTACACTATACTACTTGAGCCAAAACAAAAAGACATTTGCTTTGATGGTGATGGACATGAAACTTAGCAAAAGAGGTTTACATGTAGAGGAAAGAACTCAATGTATTCATAATATTGCAGCATTGACTGGAAGCTAAAATGTCATTGTTTTATTATATTAGGTGATCAGAATATTCTACATTAAAAACCAGATGGGGCCTTCTAATTCTGAGAGTTCTTCCATTAGATTTAATGTCAGTTAAAACTAATAAGCCACTCTATTGTTTCCTCAAAAAGTGTTATCCTGGGCAGAAGATTACATGCCATTTGCACCTCATTGCTGTTGTCTTGACTGGTTCACTTATGTTGCAGGTTAAACTCTCTGAATATATTGGGAAGAAGTATGTAATTCTCTTTTTCTATCCACTGGACTTCACATTCGTTTGTCCAACAGGTTTGTTTGCCCTTGAAGAGATAAATTTTGACTTTTGGGTGAGTGTGGATTCTAAGTGTCTAAATATGTTTTCCTGTTTAAATTTGTGCACAGAGATTACTGCTTTTAGTGACCGCTATGGAGAGTTTGAGAAGCTAAACACAGAAGTATTGGGTGTTTCAGTTGACAGTGTGGTAAGTTCTAACTCATGAATACAGCAACTGCTAGGAGCAATATAAAATTCAGTTGCTATCTTAATACTATATATTTTCCAATTTGAATCTAGTGCCTTAGCATCAATTGGGTGCTCAATGGGTTCATGCATTTTGTTTGAGTTGTAAGCCTATGTAATAAGAGAGGCAAATTAGAACCAAGATTGTTGGTTTTTCAAGTGTGACAGATAATTATTGGAGGGGGAGCTGAGTAGGACATGATTAATGTGACAAATGGGTTTGAATTGAGGCATATTTCAGACCAGTTGACATCTCAAAAATGGATTTATAATTCCATATATGCTGTATATGTTTGTTGAGATAACTAATAATCTCTCATCAGAAGTGAACAAGCAAATAAAATGGTTTATATATCAGAAAGGATTCATAACCCATAACCTTAAGGTTTTGGGTTAAGGTATGAGTCTCCTTATATATAAACCGTTTCTCCTCTTAACATAAAATATAATTATGTCTACGTAATAAGAGATGACAAATTGGAATAAAGAGTGCTGACTTTCATAATGTGGTAATTCTTTAGTAATTTTGTTTTATGGTAGTTACCCCTTGCAAAATCTTAATGTTCCATTAGTTAATGTTATGTTGTTGATGAGCTACGATTCCATCTATAAGCAATTGTAAGATTGGTGTTGATGATTATCCCAGTTAAAGGAAGAGTTTGATTAATAATTGGCATGCAGCTATTTCATATGTTTAAGAAATGGATTGTTTTAACTTGATGTATCCATTAACTTCTGCGTCTTATATTGTTAAGCTTTAAAATTGATACTGCTTCTATACCATGATAGCCTCTTGCTATTTCCTATCTAGTTCTCGCACCTTGCATGGGTCCAAACAGATAGAAAGTCAGGCGGACTCGGGGATCTGAACTACCCTTTAATTTCTGATGTCACCAAGTCAATATCCAAATCCTATGGAGTGCTGATCCCTGATCAGGTATAAGATAGACTCATCTTTGCAGTCCCATACTTGCTTGGAGAATATTCTCCTTTCTCTTTCAACGTAATTCTTCCTACTCTGTACTTTTGTTTCATTGCAATCTTTTGATTATTTTCATGAATACAATTTGAACTCCCAGAAAAACAACGGCTGTGCATTAATCTCATGTGCATGCATGTGGCTCATCATCATAAACATCTGTGACAAGTCATTAAATTTATATTCTCTCACAGTAATTGCAATTGTTCATCAATTACTTAATGCTATCTGTATAATCTGCACTTTTGCTTTTCACTGAGGTTATTTTGTGAGACATCAGGGGATTGCATTGAGGGGACTTTTCATTATTGATAAGGAAGGTGTCATCCAACATTCCACAATTAACAACCTTGCCATTGGACGTAGTGTTGACGAGACATTGAGAACACTCCAGGTGATTGTTATCAAGAACTGGGTTATGTTTGAAACATATAGATGGCATTTAGTCCACAGTTGTGGTTGACTTATATATATATATATCTGTTGCAGGCCTTACGGTATGTGCAAGAGAACCCAGATGAAGTTTGCCCAGCTGGGTGGAAGCCTGGTGAGAGGTCTATGAAGCCAGACCCAAAGCTGAGCAATGACTACTTTGCAGCAATATAGAGGGAACCTGCATTGACAAAAAGAAG
>JANIMX020000173.1:2503729-2519450 GCA_024582655.2 Erythroxylum kunthianum | reverse complement strand
GCCTGGGTCGTAACATTTGGTATCAGAGGGACTTGTGAAGGTTACGATCCCACAAGCCAGTTTTTGATGATGAGTTCTACCTAGTGGGTTCATATCAATTGGTATTAGTGCCTACACCACGCGCACCAACACGTCGCACGGACGGGATGACTTGGGGAGGGCTGCTACCCGAGAGGTGAGATCCGTGAAGTCACCCAGTTGGGAATGATAGGCCGCAGTGGACGTCAGATGTGGAAACATGGTGGAATGTTATGATCTCACATCGACTAAATATGAGATTGGTTGAAGGTATATAACCTACTAGGCACCCTCTCTTCACAAGTCGATTTTTGAGGATGAGTTCTACCATGTGGGTTCGTATCAGTATCCTTCTCAGTACTAACCAATGTAAACTCCATGTTATTTAATCATAATTTCGAAGGAAGAATCCCTACTTTTAAAAGAATGATTCTCTAATTTTACATGGTATATTCAATCAAATTTCATAGTACAATGAAGAGAAATAAATAGATCGCATTAACAAACATTTAGTATAATAATGAATGGAACTCTTATTTTCAATTAGTTTTACGTTATTAATGTATGCTAAAATTTAAATTTATGAGATAATTATACGGTATGAGGTAAAACTAATTATATAAAAATAAACAGTTTTAAGTTTAACATAAAATTTCAATTTAAATAATTTTTTTTGTTTTTATGATATTAATTTTATAGACTAATGCATTTATTTATTTCATATTTTTGCTAATTTGGTACTATTGTTTTTTTTTATGAAACTAGACATGCAAAGGCATCACAATAGGAAAAGGCATCTCAATGTGGTTAGCACCCCAGACCCTACCAATCATTTGCAGCATGCCTCAATATTATTAATAACAAATAAAAACAGTACAAAGAAACATAGGGGGACATTAACCAAACTCATGCGAGCTTAGCAGAATCTATAGTTTGGTAAACCAAATCTATTTCTAAAATAGTCTGCCTTAACAACATTAGGAAGTAAATCCCACCAAATGAAGCCCTGGATCCTAATGTCGTAATTTGCCAACTTATCGGCACAATGATTTCCTTCTCTATATATATGAGAGAAAAGGAACTGCATTTGTTTAGAAATGTGAACACAATTATTCCACCGATTACGTAATTGCCACGACACCAAGTTGCTGTTTACAAAAGCCGAGACAACTATTTGAGAGTCACATTCCAGCCAAAGGTTATGTCATCCCCTCTTGAATGCAATCACAATAGAAAATATTGCACCAAATAGTTCGGCATGTAATGAGCATTAAGAGCCTATATTAGCAAAAAAGTAGCCTAAGATGGCTGTATTGTTGTCCCTGAAAAGACCACCGCAAGCTGCTAGACCAGGAGATCCATGAGCACTACCATCAGTAATACATTTAACCAAACCACAAAAAGGAGGAGTCTAAATGATCTCTATTATTCGAGGAGCTGACGGGGGATGACCATGCACATTAAAGCATTGTAGTATAGAAAAATCAAGGATAGTATTGGAAATGCATCATTTACTATAAGTACCAGTTAAGGATATATTCGAACTCACCAAAGCCATAGCAGAGTTAATTAAGGTACTTTTGTTGTCAAATTTGATTAGATTTCTACACTTCCAGACAGTATAAAGAATGTTAAGATTGCCAGCAGCCACCATGTCTAGGATTTGTGTACTCCAATTTTTATGACAGATCGACAGAACTGAATCAAAGCTGGAGCAATCTATGTTATAATGCAGGGTATAAGCAAACCACTGTCACAACCTTGTAGCAAAGGGACAGTCTAAGAATAGATGATGTGTTATTTCGTAAGAATTACCGCAAAGACTGCATATTGAGACCACAATGCATCCTCTTCAATGCAAGTTATCATCAGTAGGCATTTTATTGTGCATAATTCTCCATAAGATGACAGACTTTAAAGGGGGAATGTTATTGTTCCATATAATTTTGGTCCAAGGAGCAACCTGTCCCACCGGATTATACAGAGCATATACATCTTTGAAGTGAAGAATTCCATATATTGAAGAGGTCCAAACCAATTGATCAAGACAATTGTAAGTAGGAATGGTCATCTGCTCAAGTTCAGTCTTGATCAAAGGGAATTGCAGCAGTAATGATCGAGGAACACACCAATTTCCATTTTGAATAAAATCACTAACTTTAGCAGTTAGATCAGCATGCAGATCCATTGGAATGTTTGACAAATCAATGACATGTCGTGAAAGCCACTTGTCTTTCCAGAAGTTTATAAGCATACCATTTCGTAGCTTCCAAGAGACATTAGCCATCACATCCGAAAAACAACTTCTGATGTCAGGCTAGATAGAAGAGGAAATGTGGTATTTGATCAGAATATTATATCAGGTTATTCTGGTTTTTAACAGAATAGATCATTGATTCTTTGAAATGATATATTCCCAACCGAGCTTGATTAACCCAGCTTTATTGATCCTCCTCTTGAAATGGTTTGCAACTTCTTGGAATTGATGTCACCGGACTAGATAAAGTTTTGCAGCCACATGTCAATACTATTTAACAAGTTAATGGGCCAAGCATAAATGTGGAAGATATAGATAAACATTCCATGAACAATAGATCACACCTATTGAATACGTCTCATAATAGATAGCAATGAGCCTTTCCACGAGGCAAGTCTACATTTAATACGGTCAGCAATGGGAAAAAGATACACTTTTCAGGGTCTACCTTTAAACAGAGGAACTCCTAAATATGTAAATGGTAATGTGCCTTTAGAGAAACCAAAAGGCTTTGATATAGCTGCGGTTTTGGTGACAGAGATGGTACCGGCGTAGAATTTTGATTTGTCCTCACTTATAACCTGTCTGGAGATGTTCTCGTAATCTTTAAACAAGTTAGTCAAACTTTCTAAGTTGAACTTGGAGCCTCTGTAGAAGATTAGGATATCATCAGCATATAGAACTTGACTGGGCATAGAACAGTTTCTGGGTCTGAACATCAACTGTAATGCACCCTCCTTAACCAGCTTGTTGATGCCTCGGCTAAGCACCTCTTCAGCTATACAAAATAACAGAAGGGATAAGGGATCTCCTTGTCTGACCCCTCACTTACAGTTAAAAAATAGATGGTATTCCCATTGACTGAGTTGGATAGTTTAGTTGAACGTAAAATGGTTTCAATCCATTTGCAGAATTGGACATGGAATCCAAAAGAGTGAAGAACTTTCAAGAGGAAGTTCCAATCAATCGTGTCAAAAGCCTTTTTGATGTGAATTTTCAGCGCCAGCTGCCCACCAAAAGATTTCTTATCTAAGAGATTTATGCACTCTAAAGCAACTCCAATACAGTATAAACCCCCTCTGATTTTTCGTTATGATCTTAGGAACTATGGTTGCCAATCTATCAGCCAATACTTTGGTGATTATTTTGAGCTTGTAGTTTGTTAAAGCTATAGGCCTATATTACTCAATCCTCGCTGCATTAGGAACCTTTGGGAGAAGAGCAACAATGCATGAGTTTAGGTTAGGGAGAAGCCAAACCTGACGAAAGAATCGGAGCACTACATTGTATACATATTGTGCTATAATGTCCTACTAAGTATGATAGAAATGGCCTCCAAAGACATTTGGACTAGGAGCCCCACCAACATTCATAGAGAACACAGTCGTTTTGACTTCGTCCATAAAGAGAGCATTGGTGAGAAAAACATTGTCTTGATTAGTAATTAAAGAATGAATGACATTATGAACCAAATTGTTTGTTTGACAGTTATTGTCATAAGCAAACAAGTTTTGATAATAGTTCAAAATGTGTTTTTCTATGTCATCCGCAAAGAAGAGAATATGATTCTCATTTTATAATACCAAGATTTGCTGAGAACTAGTTTTAATCTTGCCCACTCGGTGAAAAAAATCGTGTTTATCTTCGTTTGAGTGCCACTTTATCCTAGATTTTTCTTTCCAAAATTATTCTTCAAATCTTAGAGCTTGTTGTAACACCTTTTGAACTTATTTTTCTTTGAGAGAAAATGTCTCCAGATCACCATGTCCTCCGAGAAGTTGTTGAACCTGATCTATATTATGCATATCTTCATTGACATTCTTATGAATATCCCCAAAAACCATTCTGTTCCAAACTTTCATTTTCATTTTTAAGTTCTTCAGCTTCTGTGTTAAGACAAACATAAAACAACCAACTATTTGGTCTTGCCAATTGTCCACGATTAAATCTCTGCACTTTGGGTGGCTTGACCACATTTTATGGAATTTGAACATTGACTCGTGCTTTCTGTCTTCTTTCTTCAAAGTAAGGAGCAGAAGGAAGTGATCAGATTGAGTTCTAGTATGCATGCAACAAGCAACACTACTCCAAATATTAAGAAACTCCTTATTACAAAAAGATCTGTCTAACCTTCTCTCAGTGTAATTTCTACCAATGTGACCATTCGACTAGGTATATGCAGAGCCTCTTGTGTCTATATGCACTAGGTTGGAAATATCATACCAAGTTCTGAATTCCTCACTGGATAACTTGGAAGATATGTCTTTACCTCTATGCTTATGAGCTCCCATAATGCAATTAAAATCCCCTATGTAGCACCAAGGAGTACAATTAGAGGACTGTAAGCCAGATAGATCAAACCAGAGATTTCTTCATTTAACATAGTTGGTTGAGGCATAAATAGACGAAATGACCATGTGTTTTCCATTAATATCCACTGCACAAGTGACTTGCTGATCAAAAATGGATAAAATAAAGGGATCTAGTTGATGAGAGCACAAACACCAAAGGTTGGGTATATTGTTAGCTCTCTCATTGAGAGAAAACAATTTCAAGTTTAACTCCGTCATAAAGTTGGCTGGTAGTTGTTGATATGTTATTAAAGGCTTAGCGATAAACACAAAATCAGGTTTATAAACGAAACATAACTTTTTTTAGGACTAACCTAGTATCTAGGTTTCCAAGCCCTCTTGCGTTCCAATATAGGATCTGCATCATGCAAAAAAGATGGGACCTCCCCTTTTATGAGCCTTATTATTTTTTTCAATTTGGATAATTTTATGTCTCAATTTCTTTTTCTAAGATTTGGAAAGAACAACATTAAAAGCATCATGTCCCTGCTTATCTCTAGATTCATCTGAACTCGTGGCAATCTGTGGTAGATTTTGAGTAGGAGTTTCATTCAGTTCATTGACATCTTCATTATCCTCCGAAGTCGATTAAGCACATTTGTATCCTTAACCACAACCGGGTTAGAATGCATGATAGGATAAATAATACAATTGTTTTGTAGCCCCCCTCTATGCAACTCTGAAGAGCTGGTAACAATTTCCTGTACTTGAAGCTGAGAGGAGTGTTCTACCGTAATTATTAGTTTCTGACCAGCCTGATCTGAAGGACCAGATTGAGCTGAGATTTCTATACCCACAAAGTTAGGAGCCTTTTGAGCTAAAAGAGTACCATTAGAGTGGTCAGCTTGATTCACAATTTCCTTAACCCGAACAACCTCATTAGTAGAGGTAAGTTCCCTATCAAATTTAGCCTCCCTGATAGGATTATGCTATTGGTTCTAAACGAGATCCTAAATATTCTTACTGTTAACACAATTCAAAGCTAGAACTTCTGATTCCAAAGCCTCTTTACCCTCTTTAACTAAAGCAGGAAGAGCTTGTCTAACTTCAATCTGTTGCATCGTGGACTGATCCTCTATTAGCAATTCAGACATTTGAGTTTTCCCTATCTCACTTGTTTATTCAGCCTCATCATTAGTACTTAATCCTTTGGAAGAACACTAAACAATTCCAGTAACTAGATGGGATGGACTAGCTTCAACTGTCTCTACAACATCCTCACCTCTATTAGACAGATAACATGTTTACTAGCTTCACCCAGCTCAGATATGTTCAATTTTCCTGTTCCTCCGTCAGTCTTATGCTGAGATCTTCTACAGAAGAGAAGGAGAATTCATAATATCCTCTGCCAAAGGAAGTCATTCCTCAGGGGCCGAGAGGTTTCTATAAGGCTAATAGCTTAGCCTTTAGTAAATCTAGCTTGATTGGTGAGTTGGCTTTTGTTAGAATCATACGTTTGTGTAGGTGCGTCTTACAAGCATCCACTCCCACTCTGTACTCATCTTCTGGGATTTTAATAGAAATTTCATCACTTTTGATACTGGGATGAGGAAGCTGGGATGTCGCAAGTATTTTTTAGCGCCTACGCAAACGATCTTCTTTAGAGCGATGACTCGTTAGGGTTGTGCGTATGAGGCTCAGATCTGACAGGGGGAGTAGACAGGGAGGTAGGGTCAAGAAATCTCCATGGGAAAGCGACGTCTCAATTCTCCATAAGCAGCAATGGTGAGGTTGTTGTCAAAGATGGTGGTCGGAGATGAGCGATAGTGGTCACCTTTGGGGAAGGCGACGACATCGTTTTATGTGTAAGACTGTCACTTCTCATTCAAAGAAGAAGATTGAGAATTATAATTACATAAAGATAATTGCTACCTCATCTTACATATTAATGAATAAGACATAAAGAGGAGCATTCTATCAACTTACATGGTACTATAAATGTTTAACTAACTTATCTTACATAATTGATGACTCTTAGGAACTTTGGTATAACTCTGAATATTACTAATAATACAAATTAAGTAATGATACAACATTCCAAAAAAGTGTAAATGAAAATAAGGAAGACATTATCGCGTATGACTTATTTGGTCATAACCCTTTTTTATACTCAAGGTTTTAACCTCCTTCCATTTCACACATATCTATTATAATCCATATAGTTCACTTCAACAAATTGATGTCCAAAACTACGAGTAGGGTCTGATAGATATTTATATAACATATAAATATAGAAACATGATGAACTTGGTATAACTTTGATGAAAGTGCCAATTTATAAGCTCACTTGCCAATTGGTTGAATGATTTCATATGGTCCAGTATATCTTAGGCCAGTTTATTTTTTTTCCAATTGCATAACTCCTTTTATTAGCAACACTTAAAGAATACTATTACCAACTATCTGAAATCTAAGTCTCGTCTTTGGTTATCAACACAAGACTTTTGTTGTGCTTGAGTAACTTTCATTTTATCTTTAATAATTTGAATATTCTCAAGTGTAGTCTTGAGATTTTAAAGCCCCACAATTGCCTCTATTTGCTTCATTTCTACAATTCATTCAAATAAAATAGAGAATGACATTTTTTTATACAATACTTTATAAGGTGTTATTTGAATAGTGGAATGATAGTTGTTGTCATGGCCAACTCTACCAAAGGTAAATATTATTCTCAAGACACTTTGAACTCTAAAACACATGCTTGAATTAAATCTTATAAATCTCAAATTATTCGTTCAGATTGACCATCTGATTAAGGATGAAAAATGGTATTGACTTCTAATCTCGTAACTAAAGCCTTGTAAAAAGTTCTCCAAAATTAAGAAGTAAATTGAGTTCCTTTGTCATATAATTTAAACAGTGAGAATTCATGTAAATTAACTATTTAATTGACATACAATCATATCATATGAAAATTTTATTATTTGCTCGTATTGGTAAGAAAGGGGCACTTCTAATAAAATGATCTACAACTACCCATATGGAGTCATGCTTGGATCAAGTGATAACCTAATCATAAATTCCATATTTATATTATTCCATTTTCACTTTGAAATTAAAAATGGCTAAAGTAATTTTATTGGCTTCTAGTTAAAGCATTTTCACTTGTTTCCTTTACTAACTACACTAATAACCTATCTTACATAATAGTAAAAGTCTATACATCTCCTGAAAGAAAGAAAGAACTCATCCCAAGGATTGGTTATGCTTCAAAAATTTTGTACTCTCTAAGCTAATGTCCTTGTTCTCCGCATCTATAACATCGTTCACTTTGTTTGAGATATGAAACTTAGTGTGCCATCCCATAAAATCAATAAGTAGTGAAAATACTATCAAAATGTGAAGACTTATAAACTCTACTGATAGCATTTAAAAGGATGTGAAACTAGCATCTAGACTTTTTTTCACCTTTAAATCTCTATTAGCCCTTACTTAAGAAAGAAAGATTGGTTGAGTTTTAAAAGAGATGTGACCATCTCATTGTTGACCCTCAAAGCTTCTCCTAGATTTTTTTTTTCTATTGCCTCTTATAAACTTTTGTTTCTCTTATATTCTACCCTCATTTATGACCTTAGCTAAACATTAGTAAAGAGGGATTACTAATGATTTATAAGTTAAATTGTGAAACCCTCTAATAAACCTCTTCATCTTATCTCTCTCAATAGCCATTAGATGTGGGGAGTTGGTTAAAATTCTGTGATTACTCTTTTAAAAGTCAACCATGTTGCTTCAACTGCTCAAGCTATATAGTTTATTTGTCTCATTTACTCTTAAAGACACTAAAACTCAGAAAAACTTGAATGAGTTTTTCAAATATTTTGTGATAGAAAATACCTTATTGGATAAGTTGTTTTTCTAACTTTGTTCCACTTGAGTGCTGACTTGTTTAGTTAAAAATCTACCAACTTAATTAACTTATTATTAGTACATCCTAAAGTGCACCATATCTTCTCTACTTTCAGTATGAAATAGTTAGCATTTTTCCTAACCTTACGATCAAAGGTAGGAAGCTTAAACATAATAAAATGTGTCAGATACTTATTAATAACCAAAACTTCTTCATTTGAAGTAATAATACATTATGAAACTACTAATACTAATAGTGATGGTGCCATTGGTGGCTACCCCATTTATTCATTATGTTAGCTATATTCCTCATCATCTCTGCATTCTATTATAGAAAAATTCTTATATTCACCACATAAAATTTTGGAGTTAGAGTTAGAGATGGAGCTGAAGTTGGTGTAACCCGAACTTAATCTCTCCTCCTACCACAATCTTAGCTTAGAGGTACTTGATTAACTTATATTGATGGTTCATTAGGAGTAACTGCTTCTCTAGTTCACACAAGACTCTCATCATTCATCTACTGATTTTGCTCTAAGGGAATAAAGAACAACAGTTAATTAGAGTCGTTCGACTTTATAATATGGAATTTAAAGAAATGAAATTTCATTCCTAAACTCCATAATGTATCAAATATAATGAAAATTGTTAACTTGTAGAATTTAAGTGTATAAAACTTAATCTAGCCTTAACTAAACCCTTCCCACCATGAAGCTTCAAGTCTAATAAGTCTATATCATAATAACAAATCAAACCTAAACTATAAAATCAACTTTGACACAGTTTAAACTTGGAGGGTGCAATCGGGTAGGATTTAAGGTTACAGAGGTAGCTTTGAATACTATAAGCTTTAATACTTGTCTAAACTTCCATTAAAATGTAACATATTTCATAAAATATCCACATAAAAACCCTCACATTCATGATAATTTTAAAAAATGTAACAGTATATACCCATATGAATATTCCAAATTGACCATCTATCCTACCGTAAAGGAGTTGAATATAAAAAGAGAAAGAAATAGTACATATGGAGCATTTAAGATTATAAAAGTAAATGAGTCTTCTTGGTCTCCAAAATGAAAAGAAAATAAAGCCTCTATAAGAAGGTATATAATTTCTTTGATACTTTTATTTGTAATAAATAATAATATCATAAATAAAGAAAATACAAGGAAGAATGGATTCTTCCTACCTATGTTCTAGTGAAAGTGACAAACCCCCTTTACTGATCATAACAAGATTTAATTTAAATTAACATAGTCCATATGAAAATAACATATACCTTGGAAATAATTTATAAAAACAATTCCAAATCATATAAAAAGTGAAAATAATTATTAAAAGTATATTTTTTTCATCCTCCCAGTTGAACCTTATAACTTTATTGTTTGTTGAAAACTATGTTTAAAATAACATAAAAACTCATTCACAAATCAATGGTTAGATAATCATATGAAAACTCTTTCTTTCTATTCAATCCTCCTAAACCACCCCCTCCTCCTACTACAATTTGTATGTCCTTTTTCTACTAATACAGAGGTTTTGGCAAAATTTTAAAGGTTGTTACCCTTGAATCATGAGTACCATATACTCAAAAGTCCCTCATCATCTTCCTATTATAGAAATACAATATCAAAAGAAATCATAATTCATATAAGTTACTTTTATACAAATTATCAAGGTAGAAAAATAATTAATTCAACTTGTCTATCTTGAAAAATATAAGAATATGATCCAATAGTCACAAAAATCACCATGTAAACTCAGACCACAAATATGTAACTCATTTCTTTTTATCTTTCGAAAACAATAGGCCAAAATTGATAAACCAATCAAAAACATTATTTTAAATAATTCTTTTACCGAAAATAAAATTACCAACTTAATTTATATGACGTTATCTTAAGGTTCATTCAATCAATTTATTGAAGTATAGTCTAGTATTACATATAGTTATATTTACAACTCATTGTTAAATTAATCACTAACATATAAACTAATGAGATATAAAAGAGGATTATTGTATCAATTCATATTGTACTCGAAACTAACTCCTCATACAACCAATAGTTTTGTGGACTCTCGTATAGCTCTAAACATTTACAATAATTACAATTATAAGTTAACCAATGGTTATAATATCCTAACCAAAAACCTAAAGAAAAAGAAAGAGTGAAAAATCTGTATATGACCTATTTGATCCCAAACTCACTTTAGTCTATATAGTTCACTTTCCTAACTCATATGCAAGCATCAATTTAACTAAATAAATCAAAATCCCCCAAAAGTATTAATTTTCTCTTCCCAAAGTTTTATACATGACTTATTAAACTAAAGATTACCCCAATAGTTACTCAAGTCATGCTTAACAAAGTTTGATTTTCATTCTAATCGCATCAATTTCTCTTTTTAGAAAGTGACTAGTTTGGCTCCACCCTGAAATCTCGAACCCAAAGTGTTAATCTTGCCCTTAACTCAATGAATTTAGAAGTGTTTTGGATGGTTAAGAGGGAGTGAAGAGAGTCACTAACGGAAAAGGAAAAGTTAAACCTCCCTTTTACCCTTTTGTCCTCTTTTAACACTCATAAAACCAATCCTCTCAGTACTGTTGAATCAACTGAAACCTTAAATGGATTGATCTATTAATGATAGAATTTCATTCATATTCGATTGTTAAATAGGTATCGAGTATATACTTATATCTCTTGTGTATCTGTATATATATTTTGGAACCAGAAACTTGGACAATGTCCCAAACTTCAATCCCTTCTCTACTCTTTCATATATTTCCATTGTACTGTACTTTTCTTATGTCAGTTTTTGCATAACAAGATCAATAAGATAAAATTTTAACAATTTTCATCGCAGTTAAGAAGACTTATTTTAAGATGAATTGCATGCAACATTTTATACAGTTCTAATAAGCATACAAGCTGGACATGGTATCCTGCAGAAAGAATAATTACTGCTCTTTAATAATTTTTCACTCTAATGATTGACCGCTTTAGACTATGACGTGAGATAGTCTTCGGACATGAAATACAAAGACTTTAAAGAAAGAAACCAAAGCATTGGCCTAGGACTATGGAAGCTCGTTTTCGTTTATGTTTCACTTGATGATTTGCGTCTTCGTCTTTGATTCAAAGATTGGTCCAAAAGCTCCACACTTTATGCAATAATGGGGGGAGAGAGAGAGAGAGAGAGAAACGAGAATGTTTTGATGTTCTTAATAATCCCCATGCATTAAAAGCGTCGAAGTTGTCTAATATTGTAAGCATGTAAATAAGGATAACTAAATGGAAACACTTTATTCCTTGTCCTTGAGTCCGGAAGGTATTCGTACACAGTTCCCGATTCCAATTCAGACACATAGTCCCCATTCTCTTTTCAGGTCCTCGTCTTTGGAGGAAGGTGAAAAAGATGGCACACATTCACTCTCTCCACTCACTTTAGCCACCAATTTTTGAGGAGAACATCTTTTCAAGTTCAAAACTGTTTATAACTTGCTGTGGATTCCATCTCTTAAATAGCTGATTTTCCAGTCGACTGTGTGTTAATTGGAAATTAAGGAACTTTGTTATCAACTCAGTAGCCTTTTTTTCTATTGATTCTTGGTTGCATTCCTTAGGCGATATATCATTCAGTGTAACTAATTGAGTCACATATGTTAGTTTGAGAGGACTAGAGTTGTGAATGATGGTTTTGATGGAGCGTATAATTTGGTATAAAAATTAGAGTAGACTCGTTAAGTGATTAGAACACTTGAAAAAGAGGTGTTGGGCTTCATGGGTTAAAAAGTGATTATGGTAAGATTTTGTTGTGTAGTGAGGAGAAGAGTTGTTGATTTTTAGGCTAGAAACTTAATTAATGTAATCTAGCATAAAAGGAAGAGACCCACTTAGGAAAACCATATCTTTCTAAACAATTTAAGATAGATTGAGAGAGGGCAAAAGCTGAGTTGCCTTTGATACTGGTGCATTCGTCCTGCTTGTCAGCACATGCATTCCACTTTCCACTACAAAATCGACTTTGGACCCCAAATTTTAACCTCACCTTCAAGAAAAGCATACCCAAACCCAACCTCATCACATATATTTCGCATCCCTCAACTACGACCAAGATCTTATAGCCTCTCAGAACCAAGAACTAGCTAGCTTTACTTCACACCACGCTTATTCTCTATCCATGAAACCCAAATCTTTACATATTTTCCTACACCTTCGACCACTTTAGGTTTCTTTCCACTTCTTTTTCCCATTTATATCCATCATCAATCAGAGGTGCATATAGAAAGATGAGAGCAGGAGGTGGAACAGTGCAGCAATCTCTAACAGCAGAGGCAGCTAACGTCGTTAAACAAGCTATAACTCTTGCTAGACGGCGAGGTCATGCCCAAGTGACTCCTCTCCATGTAGCGAACACCATGCTTGCAGCTTCTACAGGCCTATTGAGAACTGCTTGCCTTCAATCACACTCTCACCCTCTTCAGTGCAAAGCCCTAGAGCTTTGTTTCAACGTAGCTCTTAATCGCCTCCCAGCCTCAACGTCGAGTCCCATGTTGGGTACGCACTCTCAACAATACCCTCCTATCTCTAACGCTTTGGTCGCCGCTTTTAAGCGTGCTCAGGCCCACCAACGGCGCGGTTCAGTTGAGAACCAACAACAACCCCTCCTAGCTGTGAAAATAGAGATAGAGCAGCTTATAATATCCATTTTAGATGATCCTAGTGTTAGTAGAGTAATGAGAGAAGCTGGGTTTTCTAGTACCCAAGTGAAAAGCAATATTGAGCAAGCGGTTTCTTTGGAAATATGTTCTCAAAGTTCTCCGTCGTCTGTGAGTAGCTGTAAGGCTAAAGAGAAGTATGTCTTAACCGTTTCTCATCAGTCCCACCCTCCATTGAACCAAGCTGGAGCTAAAGCAAGCAAACCAACTCTCTTAGATCCAATTAGAAATGAAGACATTGCGAGTGTTATCGATAATTTAATGGATAAGAAAAGGAGTGTCGTGATGGTGGGAGAGTGTCTTAGTGAGCTAGAGGGTGTAGTTCAAGGAGTGATTAACAAGGTTCACAAGGGAGATGTCCCTGAAACTTTAAGGAAAGTCAAGTTCTTAAAATTTTCAGGATCTTCTTTTGGAAATCTATCTAGGTTAGAAGCCGAACAGAAACTCGTCGATCTTAAGGTACATGTGAGAACTTACATGGGCCAGGGAGTTGTCCTAAATTTAGGTGATCTTAAATGGGTTACTGAGTATAGAGCTAGTAGTTCAAGTGAGCAACGGAGGAGTTGTTTCTGTCCTGTGGAGCACATGATCATGGAGCTTAGGAAATTAGTCTGTGGAGTTGGAGATAACAATGGAAGATTTTGGCTCCTGGGGATTGCCACCTTCCAAACATACATGAAGCTTAAGTCAGGATATCCATCACTTCAAACTCTTTGGGGTCTTCATCCAGTTACTATTCCTGCTGACAGTTTGCGCTTGACTCTAATCTCTGACAGGTAAACAGTTGGTGTGAAGTTTGATAGATATATATAATTCATATGGCATTGATAGCACTCTTTATTTCTTTCCACCAATCTTTTAGACTCTTTTGCATGAACTCATTATTGATCATACGTATAAATCTTAATAATAGGTATATCTTTCCTTGTTTTACAGAAAGAACTACGTGTTGAACATTTTAAAGCAATACTGGACAAAGTTTCTTTTTTATACTTTAAATATTATTTGCTTTTAGAGACTTAAAACTTGACCATTTACATGTGTTATTAGAACTTAACAATGGTAAAGAAAACTTATGTAGAATGTAGTTGTGGTTTTAGAGAAATTATAAGCTAAAGTCAGCAAATTGTATCTTTTCTTTAGATGTTAAAGGTAGGGATAAGTATTAAAGGGTCTTTAGCTCACATTACCTCGAAAAACTCTCTTCGATTTTGTTGTAAAAGAAAAAGAGTGATCAGAGAAAGAGTAAAGCATTTCATGTTCATTTTCCTTGAGTGGCTTTTGCAATGTGCGTCATCCTCAGTTTGCTATTCAGAAAGCTCAATTAAGTTACTAAACTTCATTATTCTTCTACTTTTGTACCTTTCATTTCAGTGACCTACAAAGTCAGTCCACTAGCAACAAAGCTGAGAACGAGTCGAGCTGGATTATAATTGAAAGTGATGAAGAAAAACAGCTAACATGCTGTTCTGAGTGCTCGGCGAATTTCGAAAACGAAGCTCGAAGCTTTCGGAGTACCACTTCCAAGAGTGACTCTACAAGTTCCGCTCTTCCTATATGGCTTCAACAATACAAAAATGAGAACAAAGTTCATAGCACTAATGGCGATAAGGTAATGACTATAAACAAACAATTACACTCTTGCCATATAATGCTAGGAGAGCTGTATTCTCAACTTATAATAGTTCAATAATTGTAAATTGTCATGGCTGCTTATGTTTCTCATTTTCTATCTACTAGGATTGTATCTCAATCAAAGATCTCTGCAAGAAGTGGAATTCAATTTGCGGTTCAATCCACCAACAACCCAACTCATCCGAGAAAACCCTCACATTTTCTTCGATTTCACCTTCTTCTTCTACTTCTGGCTTCTCGTACGAGCAACAATACACTAATTTGCACCAAGAACAACATGACTGGCCAATTCTTGGACCAAAACAGTCATGGAGGGACCACCAACTCTGGATTGGCACAGACACTACTATCAACAAGGGCACGGGGGAACCCAGTTTGAGAATGTACATTCCTGAGAACAAAGATGATCATTTGAAGCAACCATTCACGTCAAATCCTAATTCTACCCCCAACTCAACTTCTTCCATTGATGTCATGGAGACAGAGCAACTCCACAAATTCAAGGAGCTAAATGCCGAGAACCTGAAAACCCTATGCACCGCGTTGGAGAAAAAGGTGCCTTGGCAGAGAGATGCAATCCCCGAAATAGCGAGCACGATCTTGCAATGCAGGTCCGGTATGTTGAAAAGAAAGGGAAAGGTGAGAAGCAGCGACGCCAAAGAAGAAACATGGCTATTCTTTCAAGGAGTGGACCTGGACGCCAAAGAAAAGACAGCTAAAGAATTGGCTAAAGTTGTTTTTGGCTCATACAACTACTATGTTTCAATAGCATTAAGCAGCTTCTCGTCTCCGAGAGCAGACTCTACTGAAGATTGTAGAAACAAAAGATCAAGGGACGAACAAAGTTGCAGCTTTATCGAGAGATTCGCTGAGGCAGTGTCAAGTAAT
>JANIMX020000173.1:2384049-2399062 GCA_024582655.2 Erythroxylum kunthianum | reverse complement strand
TGTGTAATTGTGGTCGGGATAAACCGGCAGTTAAACCGTGGTTAAACTGTGATCGGTTAAACCGGCGGTTAAACCGTAACCGGCGGTTTTCAAACCGTAACTTAAACCGTAAACTGACGGTTCGATTAAGTTTTATAGATTTTCATAAACCGTAACCAGCGGTTTTATAACTGTAACCGGCGGTTTATTAACCGTGGTCAGGTCTAGCCAAATGTATGAGCTCACATTATTTTAAAGTTTTCCTAAGGCTCATGGAATGGTAGTGGGGCACTATGCAATTGAAGACACCTCCAACAGAAAGAACAGGCAAGGGCTAGGCGTCTATAGTAGTGAATGTTCTTGCTGCGCTCAACTTTGTTTAGTTTGTAAAATTCCAGAAGTACTAAAACACTCAGTAAAATAATGATATGAAGGAACAGTGCACATGATTGATAGTTTTGGAAGTATCAGATCATCAAAGCAAACATAAAGCCATAGGTGTTGTCTTCAGTAACCTGGGATAAAGCATGTGTTAAAGAGTGAAATAGAAGGGGGCATTAAATTTATACAAAGTCCCTTTCCATCACACCATTATTTGTAGGTAGAACCAATTATCAATGGCCCGATTGATAATGGAAACAGAGAGATAGAAATTCAATGACAATGACTGCACAAATTCCACAGGACACTCATTGTCTATCTAATAAATTCCGTGTAAATAAAATTAAACAAAACTTGTGTATTTATACAACTTGAGATAGATATTGATTGCAAACTTTGCTATCTGTCTGTTTCATTTCAATTATGTTTTTGCATTCGCTAAATATACAAATTCAAGGCAGTTGATACGTATACCCCTATAACAGATAGCCATCAAATCCACAGCAACATCAACCAAAATTAAAGCTAACATATATATATATATATATAAAGGAAGACTGGAAGAGATTAAAATACTTCATTATACGCCGTTAAATTCGTTATCACCGTCATCTTTTGACTTTCATCTTCAAACGCTTACACTGCAACTGGTCACCAACTGGTACTTAACGGCGTTAGCACCGACAACGATTCCGGTATTTCTGTTTCCAAACGTTATGTAAGCAGGACATTGGACGTACAAATGATACCTACCAGAAGTGAAAGCACCAACTTTGAACTTCACACGACCATCCATCTTGATCATCAAGAAAACAGTCCCTGTGCTCTGGTCTTGGCCCAACGCGATGCCGTTGTACGGAGCAACCGGAACGTTGTTCCCGGAGATGAAGGGAGACCAGACGTTAATCTCTTTGTGACCCTGGTAAGTCGGTTGGATAGCTGTACGGAGTGTGATCTGTTGGTTGCGGTAAGTGGCGTAGAAGTCGAGCCTTTCGTAGTAGATGCCGATTTTGTCATTTGGGTTGCGAGAGGACACGGTGACTTGGAAGTTGGAGGTTAGGAAGTTGGGAGAAGAGACGTTGAAGGCGTAAACGGTGGCGTCTTGGAGGATGAAACGTGGTTTACTGGGGCGGAGAATGGCCCAGACTAAGAGGATAATGACCAGGATGATTAAGGCCAGGATTAGGATTCCGGCGAAGATTCGTCGGAAGACTTTTCGACGTTTGTCACTGTGTTTGCCGCAATCTTTAGCTGACATGGTGGTGAAGAGAGGTGCAAAACGAAAGAGAGGGAGAGGGAGAGGGAGTGGGTAGTTAGGGAGTGGTGAATGAATGAAGAGGGTCTTTGGGGTTTGGTTTGTTTATGGTATTATTAGTAAAAGAGTAGATGTCCACTTAGTACTATTAAATAAGAATTGGCCACTGTGTTTTCACTAGGTCATTTGCTGCTTCTATGTGGGTAGTACCGATAGGTTGATGTTAATACACACAAAAAAATTGTTGGTCTTTATTGCGACCATAGTGCAATGAAAAGGTTGAGAGACACACAAAAGTCATTTGTGTTAGAGCAAATTGATTGTAGGTTTTACCTGACAAAACAAAAATACATAATAAAGTTTAGTTAGTTAGAAAAATGGTAAAAAGATGGGATGACTTGGAGGTCAATCAAAGTGTATAACTATTGACTATGGAGTGGGAAGAAATCTTATCGGATGAGAAACTTGAACCAACTCATATCCAACCCAACCATTCCTTCCGATCACCTAAAAGTTCATAACCTTTCTAATAACCATAAATTTAAAATACTCATTACCCTAAACGTAATTATCAATTGTCATTATTTTCTCTTTTAAATCCAAAAATAATAATATTAAATTTATTGATGAAACCATGATTTATGATACTTCAAGTAGAGAGGCAAGTGCTTGTTCCCATGGCATTCAACGCTCGTTTAAAATTGGTTATTTATTATATTTCAATTGAATTTTTTTTAAAAAAGACAGGCTAAAACAATGAAAGCGTGTTAGGTACTATAGATGGCCCCCCTCTCATTTGAAGGCTGTGCCAGGAATTGTTGCGTGGAAGTTTCAAAGTGTACCCATGTGAACCGAAGCTTGACCTGGACTTCATTTTTTAGTCATTGATTAATGCTCGTGTCCAACAAGTCCTAAGGTCCCTTTTATTATTCTAGTCGGTAATGCCTCTAAAATTAGATTTATAACCAATGATTAAAAGACTAAACTGTTTTAGTCAACTTAATCGTAAAAACTTCCAATCGATCAATTTTTTGATTTAGTTTTTAATTTTCTAGTTTAATTTACTTTAATAACTTTTGTTGGATTAACTAATTAATTAATTGACAAATTTTCGTAAACTAATTGATATTTATAAACTTATTAATTTTTATTGAATAGTTTCTTTTTTAATTAAACTTTAAATTTTTTAATAGGTAATAACAATCTTATTTAATTATATTCCAAAATTTTCATTTTTATTCGATCTTTAACTGATTTTATAACAACCTAATACTAATTAAAAATTTTAAACCTTAAATCTCTTACCGATTTAACTTCTGGTCTAATTTTTTAAAACATTGTTTATAACGCCTATATATTGAAGAGTAAAGCTTTTCAAAAGGAAAAGAAAAGGATCAATTATAAATCTTTACAAATTTATCCTCACATAAAATATATTTTAACCGGTAAATGATTTAGAAATAACATATAAATAAATTACAATTATATTGAATGCATGTGAATATTTTACATGAAAATAATATCTTCACTCAAACATAAACCTAATTTCTCTTAAAATTTTATAAATATTAAAAGTTATATAGTCAAATAATAAATTAATAATTTGTCATATTAATTACATTATCTTACAAATATATCATTAGAATAAAAATAAGAATTCCATTCATAACAAGTTTTATAATTTACATTAATATTCAAAGTTAATAAATAATCAATACACAAAATTACATTTATTTTCCAAAACAAACATACATAACAATTCCTAATAATAGAATCTTTAAATATCATGCGAATGCAATAAATGTTAATGGTAAAAAAAAATTAACAATCATTATAAAAATTAATAATATCATAATTAACTTGTATTAAAGAAAGCATATGTTAATGGAGTATTCATATACAGTCCAATATAAGATATGATCAACTTTTAACATTTTAATATCTTGTCATATAATATAATCTTATAAACCGATACATTAATAGAAATATCATCATATTGTACATTTAGTGTTCCTATTTTTATCTTAAAATTAATTTAACCATAAAGTGAAATTCATGTTTTATATCCTTAATAAATTGATCATATTTCTAACAAAATAAAAAACAAAGGCAATTGCGGTTACTATACAGAAAACGAATTTTAGTTACTATTTTTCAATTAAATGCAAGTTAATTGATTACATAGAATTCTTATGTCGATTAA
The DNA here is from genome assembly GCA_024582655.2 of Erythroxylum kunthianum. Taxonomy (NCBI): domain Eukaryota; kingdom Viridiplantae; phylum Streptophyta; class Magnoliopsida; order Malpighiales; family Erythroxylaceae; genus Erythroxylum; species Erythroxylum kunthianum. Next base: position 2,395,244 of record JANIMX020000173.1, on the reverse strand, counting down.
GTTAAGACAATTAGTTTCATTAAATAAATTGATCTTCTCAAAAGTAAGCTTTAATTTATCGTTTAGAGTCTATTGTGTCTTTAATATATAAAATCAGCTTAAATATTATATTAAAATTTTAATTATCTAAGATAAAGAAACTAATTACCGAAATTATCTTCATTGATGAATCTGTGAACAAATTGATTATAGATATATATATACCTGCAGAAAAAATTGATCATCATAGTTTTTCTAATAATGAAAAGTATTATATTCAGTCATGAGAGATAAAGGATTATTATATAATAAAAAAATTAAAAAAATTGTAAAAACATTAACAGTACTTGTTCATAAGTTGCAACTAATTAATTAAAATGATTATGCAATAGGATATTTATGTTGTATACAGTGCAAAATACGGATATAGGAGTTAGAAAACTACGAGAATGCAAGGCACATAAATTATTAATCTTATTATTTATATATAGATTTAAAAAGTTGTATGTTAAATGAATGAAATGAAGATTTTGAAATTATCCTTACTTCTTAATCTCTTTTTAACGAGAATTGAATGTGAATTGCACAAATAGCAAAGAAAAATAAAGAAAATGATACATTTATACATATTTTTAATATCAATGACCATTTATTAAGACATAAAACTTTATAATTTAAATTTTAAATTTATAAATATAAACTTTACTATTTATATTATAATATTATATACTTATTGCATGTTTTATGCATATATAATTTTGCAGGATGCTTTATAATATACATAACTTAAAGTGAATAAAGTATACTAACAATTAATAAATTTGTATTTATAAAATAAATCTTAATTATGTAAACAAATATTTATTATCTTAAAAGTAACATTAATGTGATATACATTTTTAAATATTAGAGTCACTTTCACTAATATTGATTTTCGGATGACACAAAAGAGGAAGTAAATTGTGAGTATTCACTTTTTGCTATATTTGAAACTAATTAATGAAGTACTTTTTCTAATAAATGATTATGACAAATTCATATAAAATAATTACAAAATTAATAATAACAATAATAAAAAGAGAGACAAAACTAATCTATAGTGATTTGACTAAATAACCTTAGCCTACATTTACTTCCTAAGTTCTATTTAGAAATTCAAGATCTTCTTCTTTTAATGGGTAAAAAACAACCCTCTATATAACATTTTCATTATCATAAATAAAAAAATAATTTTTTACAATCATCTTACTTTGTTACGAGTTAAGAGTAGTCGTTACAAAGTTTAAGGTCAAAAGGAACTCTCATAAAGTGTATCTTAAGAAATTTCCTTAATACCACTTAAAACCTCATTTTCTTGCTTACGCTAATGAATAAATACTCAATATATATATGCATATAATTCCTATTTGGCCACTCTCTAGTATATCCAACAAACCTCCCGCAACTAACATGCGGTATATTTATACTCAAAATAACCTAAAATAGTTGTTAGAAATAAAAATAAATAGTTATAATGACTTGTAATAATAATATTGATCAAGATATTGGTCAACCGATACAACACATTAGTCGACTAATGTACCTGATTAATAAATAAAAATAAATAGTTATAATGACTTGTAATAATAATATTGTTTGATTAATCAGGTACATTAGTCGACTAATGTGTTGTATCGGTTGACCAATATCTTGATCAATATTAACACAAACTCATAAGACATAGTTTTATTTACATTTAAACCATATTGATCGACCACACATATATTTTGATTGACCAATGTATTAACTAGCGTGTTACCAAACTTATGGTACATAAATTTCTTTGATAAAAAAGTATTGGCTGACAATCACATATATTGATTGACTAATGTACCGAAAAACTAACATTAACATAACTTGGTTAACCAGTATACTTGTAAACAAAATTTTTAAAATTTTTAAGTTATTTTAAGGATCAAAATATACTCTTTTAACAAAAACATCATCCAAATTATTTTCAATTTTTTCCAAAAGTATTTGATACATAAAAAAAATCTTAAATTTTCTCTTGATCATGACAAATTATATGTAATATGTCCTAAGTGCAACTGATCATACAATAATTAGGCCTATAATTTATTAAAATAAATAAGATAGGTTTCAAAAAGAATTACAATATTTTGTGTAAATCTTGATGTGTTTTATTCCTTCTTGTTCTGGTTCTTCACTTGAATTATATATGTGTTTCACTTTACTCTCCATTTCTTTATTGTTTAATTGATTTAGTTAGATCATTTGCTTTATCTACCCTTCTATTTAATTTGATATTTCATATATTAACTTAGTGATATAATAAAAACATTATTAATAATATATTTTATTATTATAAAACTTATGGATTAGAACTTCACTTTGGTCCAACAACTAGAATATCCACATACCAAACTATCTAAATGTAGCTCTCCTCTATAAATGTATATAATTAAATAGTAATAAAGCAATAAGGGCTTATTAAAAAAAATTGCCATGACAAGCTCAAAATATATTAGATGCAAATGTTAAATGTTTGACCAAATGACAGAAATAGTTCATGTGTCTAACGACCACTTGAAATAGTTCTAAGGTATAAGTAGACTATACTTGAGTTATGGGAGGAACTTTTGATAATTGTTAAAAGTTTCAAAAGGCTAGAGAATACATGTAACTTCATTTATTTATATATAATTACGCTACTATAGCAATTGGAAACAATTATTTATGGTATATATTGTAACACTTCTCTTGGCTTTAAATACGAGTTATAATATATGAAAAAGAAATATAATTAATAAATTTCCTTTTCACTTATGATATGATGTCTTTTATGTGACTTTCGCATTAGTATCGTCTTGACATGAAGTTTTATGCACATTTTCACTAATTTTATTAGCGAAAAGTATTTGATTAAAAAAATACTAATGCTAAAAAGTTTAATTATAAAGATATTAGATTGAAAAATTAAATAGAGTAAGAAGACAAAATATTATTATAAGACAGAAAAGTCTGAATTTAACATTGAACTAATTTGAGGAATTTAGTCATGAAAGAGTATACAGAGTCATATTGACAAACACATTCTATTAAGAGAAGGTGACAAAAAAATAAGAGGTTGATATAGACTCTTCAAAATGAATTCTTTAATAATCTTTTTGTTAAGTATATATAATTGGAAATTGACAGATCAACTAACTTTAAAATGTTTTTTTATTGTAAAAAAGTACAGCTTTTAAAAGTCTTTTGCTTGCTCTTATGTTTTTGTTTATTTACATTTAGGCATGAAGTTGCAAGTCTCACAAACTAAAACGTTATAGAAAAACTAGTGGAAGATTAGGTCGAGAGTGCTACTCAAAGACAGAAAGATGTGTTTGCTTTAGTCATAGTTGAGAACAGCTGTGAGTTCATCAATTTTGACCTTAACTGTATCAATGAACCAACTCAGACAGGCCACATTGAAGGGTATGGAACAATCATGTGATTAGGCGGCTACTAATTTCAACGCTGGCGGTGGTCTTCTCTCTCGATGGCTAATCAACAAATTGCCTCTCTCCTTCCTTCTGAACATACACAATTAATCCAGTTCAATTATATTTGTTAACACAGTTTCATATTATAGTAGCAAGTGTGGTAATTATTAGTGCACTTTTTTTTTTCTTCTTAAGGTAAAGAATCCTGAAATACGTGGTCCAGGCACATAGCAGATGCAAGGAGGCCTTATCTGAAAATTATGTACTGATTCTTAACAAAAGAAAGAAGCCAAGGATATCCCTAACCCCACTCCCCCTGTACAAATTGATGCTATTTTTGTGGTTTAGAATATCCCGGAGAAACCCTTTTTAACTTTCTGGGCACTAACAATTAGGCTGATTCCTATCCTCTATTGCAGTTCTCATAAAGTCCCTACATGAGATCTTCTCCGAACCTCTCAAAAGTCTCATCTTTTACCCTGTTTCAACTAACTCTTTCTGGCTTTTAAACTCCTACTGCCTTCAAGCTCAAACCTTCTAGATTTAGCCTCACGTAACCGCATAATTTGTGCACGTGTCGAATGGATTTGATCTTGATGGAATTTTTTATGGGACTACTGGGGCTAGTAGAAGAGACAAAACCTAAAAGCTAGAAAGAATAAAGGATGATGAGAAGATAACATTTGGTTGGCAAGGAATCCTCGTGGCAGAAAACTCCAAGATTTGAAAAAGGTTGGGGCATTGAGGCAAAAGGGGATTTCGGGGTTTGCTTAGTATTTAAATTAAGCCAAGTAATATGGTGGTAATAGGTCCCCTATGATTAAAGTGAGGAAGATAGTGGTGTAATAATTGAGAATTGAAATGATTTGGATGTTTCCTAAACAGTATAATTATATTAGAGAAAGGAACATAAAAGAAGCTAAGTGGTTAAAAAGTAGAAGATTTTGATTGCTTGCAAATCTAAAATACACGGTTGAATATGAAGCAACCTATAGATGAAAGATGGCTAATTTTCTTCTCCTATCTAATCTAGACAATGCATGTCTTTGGTCATTGCCAAGATAATTACCAATGTGAGATGACTAGAAAGGGTATGCAAGAGATAAGGAGAGAATATGAGAAAAAAACCAAAAACAAAAAACAAAACATAAATCATAAATCATAGGGATAACAGTAGAGATACTTAATTTTATATTAAAGGGATTTTACTAATTATTTGTCACATATATATTGGATAATAGATTGTCAATTAGCTTTTCCATGACAAAGTAGGTGTTTTTCGGGACTCAAAATGTCTCTGTGGTTCGCTTTTAATTATTATAGCTTCAACAAGCATTTATTTATCCAAGACGATTTTGGAAGTTGGGCACCAAACATTGGTAAGAGAGGTATACAATGTTCCAGTTACACACAACTAACTAAAGCATTCGCTTTGTCTTGGTCACGCAGTGTCTTTATCGATGTCCAATTTGGACACCCATCATGTGATCCTTCTTATCCTTATGGGAATCAATCATATCAGTACGTTCATGGAAGGAACGAGTATGGCTATGGACATAGCCTTGGCGTCATTATACATATAAAGCTAAACCTTGAGTTAAACCAACAAATCGGTGCTCCTATCTTTGCCCTAAAATGGGATTTTCTTTTCTTTTTATTTTCGTTTAAGGTAAAAGATTCATGGAACTTGGGATTACGACAAGGTATAAGGATTACGAATTATAGACTAGGGCAGCAAGACAGAGACAGAAACAGAGACTCTTTTAAGGAAATGGAAAACACTTAGGAACCTCAAGATCAACGGGTTTTTTAGATGGGTGGGCTTAAGAAAGTACAAGGACATGCGAGCCGAGTTGAGGTGTATGACCCATTTTGTCCGTGAAATTAGAATTTGGGTCGTCACGTACTTGAGATGGTTTCAAGATTTGGTTTATTGGTTAGTAATACTTCTTAGCGTCTTATGATATCACATTAATAATCAAATAACAAAAAGTCAAGGAGGAATCTACTGTAAGTGGAGGCAACTTCTGAGATTTGATATAAAGTTCCATACAAAACCAAACTGTCATCTTCGTCTCAATTTAACGTTTTTGTTCGTTTTTTGGCAACTGGGAAGTGTTCAACAGACCAATGGTACACCCCCCATATATATTATTAGTTCAAGCCACTATTATTCAACGTCATGATTTACAAAAAAAAAATAAAATAAAAAACTCTCTAATGAAATGAAGAAGTTACCTTATTTACCCCAAGTCCCGACCTTCGAGATAAATAAAATTGATTTTTGTTACCTTTTTTGTTCATTCCATGTCTTACCTTCAAAAAATTCATTCAGCATGCGCTCAAGATCCTCTGGACTGTACTTGATGTACTTCAGGGGGTTTTTACCACCCTCAATCATGGGTCTGTGCAAAAAACAGAGGAGAATCATCATCAGTATTATATGTTAGATGAGAGCAATTAGAGCGATCGCTTGAGGAAATTGACTTAAGGGTAAAAAGCCATACCCAAGTCGTTTCAAGAAGGATCTGTAGGCAGGCAAGAGGACTTCGGCAACAGCAAGCCTCAAAGACTCTCGCAACTCACTGTCTGGAACTGTCCATTGAGATTGTCTTTGATGAAGCTCCTCAAATTGTACATTGAATGTCTTAAACCTGTCCTTCACCATTGCTCTTGAAATTCCACTTGCACCTGAATCACCCGTGCCAACAGAGAGACACTGCAAAATCTGAACATCCAACATATAAAATTACTTGCTTGTCTCACTACATCAATAAATCAACATGCTTCAGTAAAAAAAAAATTGTTTATTTGTTAATTTTCCCTAACGACCTGAAGTGCCTGCATAATCCAGAATACGTAATAAGTATGAGATGGGGTAATGCTGATTTTAAAGGTTTAGAAGAGCAGTTAAAATTATGGCTCAATTACTTGGCGATCATAGTTTAAACATTTTCTGGATAAATGTCAACATTTGTATAAAAGTTATCTCATTTTTCCACAATCCAAAGATGAGTATGTTATTAAGTTCATGCAACAACTCAATGCATTCGCAATAGTTGTAAATTTCAAGAAACAGAACCTTTGCCCAAGAAATTCTCTTGTACTGATTTGCATGCTGCTGCACTATCCTACGATGTATTTGTACCCAGTCATCTCCCAACAAGTCCTTTGCTTCTGACCTGTAAATAAATGCTCAGGAGTTGCATATTGCCACGTAGATGGTACTCTTTTAGAACATGCTTAATGTAAACCAAACCTTCGTACAGATCTCACTATATAGTGAATGTTGTTCATAAGAAATAACTGGGTTAGTGCAGGATCTTTGTACTGCTTGGATTTCCCATCTAGATTAACCTGAAGTGCCTGCATAATCCTTGTTGTTAAAGTCGCGATTTGAGCCTCTGGATCACTTGCTTCGAAATCTTCGAAGAGCTGCTTAAGTGTTGTCTGGTAACTGCGCACATGAAAAGTTACAGTGAGATCTTACCAAAAAAAAAAAAAAAAAAGTGAAGCAATTGACTACACACAAAGGGAGCGGGGAATAAGTAAAACATAGCGCCGTGTATGTCTTATATTGCAGACTACAACCACAACAAGCAATGCAATCCGCAATGTATATCAGGGAGGACTATGATATAAATTGAAGGAATTTAAGGTTTATACTGCAAAATAGAAACAGCTAAAAACTTAAAAATCAGAAAATGGGACAAATTTATCATAGAAGTAAAGCAAAGACTCTGCAATCAGCAGTCGCTAGAAGCTCATAGTCACATCCTTCCTACCACCAGCAAGTATAGAATTAAAGAAAGAATATTAACAATACATGATATTCTATATTGCAAACCAACTCATTCAGGAAGAAGTATCTAACTGAGGTAATACAAAGATAAAAAAATTCTACTTACTCAAAGAGAAACTTCACATAATTTATCACATAGCTTGTCAAAGGATGCACAGTTCCATCAAGAACAGCAGTTCTGGTGGAATCTCTCTCAACCGCTTCTTCGAAATCAACAAAAGTCTCTTGAGCTGTCTGAGCTAACCGCGTTGTCAAATTAATTGCACCCTCCCGCATTTCATTGCAAGCTGTAGTTGCAAAGAGTAACTCAATCTGCAACTCATCAAACCCCAAAAAAGGAATAAGGAAATAGAAGGTCGAGAGCAAGAGCAAATGTAGAAAGCTAATCTGTAAGTTCATCTGGAAATCTTTCCCTACACATTTATATAGCAGTTTAATGTGTAAATCTTAAAATCAATAGAAGAGTTGCAAACGATTCCATCTCAGTCAAATAACTGAGGTTTTTTCGCGTACTTGTACAATTCCAACTTCTCTGTACATGTTAGCAACATCTATATAGAAACTTCTATAATTATCGGAGACACCTATCAGCTCTGAAATTTAATTTTCTATGAACCTCTCCCATGTCATCCTCATACAAGTATATACAGTCATCTTAACTTTATACATCAAGTTAATATGTGAGCTTTTTCAGGATGCTATTACCTATAAAACAGAGCACTCTTTCATGCCAAAAGTAGAATTTGTTTGAACCAGAAGGATAAAAGAGTGTGTTACAATCCATTCAACCAGTGCCTCACATTAAAAGAAAAAAGCATTACTGAAATTTTGACACATATTACATAATAGAAAACTTTTGTTCAATCTGCATAGATTTAACATACCTCTGATTGAAGTTCTCTCATAATCTCATACATGTCTAACAGAACAAATAATTTTTCAGGTGACCTCTTGCTTTTCGCTATAGCTTCACCAAAACTAAGGAGCGTAGAAACACTGTTTACTGTCACTTCAGCAAAACACTGATCCCTGAGAGAACTGTCACCAAGTATTTGATCACAAATTTTCTTTTCCGCAGCTATTAATAATTTGACCTATTCAAGAATTATAATTTAGTTGAGAGACCAACCTAAAGGATGCAATCTGTCAAATGAACAACATTTCAAAGAAATCCTTACAGCAATCCGCATGTAGTGTATCCAATTCCCAATCTTTGCCTCCAAAACCTCCCACTGCATTTTCTGGACATCATCTTTACTAAGTCTCTCAACACCTAATTTCCTGAGACTCTGTTCCAAAACTGAAGCACGAGTGTCCCTAGCATTCATAAATATAGTCTGTCAATGCTGTTTCTAAATTAATATGGAATCAGTCATCACAAGCATAAAGGTTAACATGAAAAATTCTTGCAGATCACCTGTAACTTCTGAATAACTGTTGTTGGTGGCCGGCCTGAGTCATTTGTTGTGCTAAATCATGCAACAGTGGCAAAACCCTGGGTGGAATAAGAGTTGGAAGCGTGTACACAGGAGCTTCTAGACTCTTATTTTGGTGATCAGATGAGTTCTTGTTATTTTCCCCTTTTTGCTTAGGTGATGAAGATGGTCGTAGGGAGTTGGGAAGGCAATCAAAAAGACGATCAGGTTCCACAGGCTTGCTGCAATTCCGAAGAAAATTACTTCTTTTTTAGTTTTTTGCTTCACAAAAAATTATATATTTGAAGTTCATGCCATACGCATTATTATCGAGCCTAAAATAAAATAACTTGATTTCTGTAATAACCACTGTTTTTGTAAATAGAAACGTTTGAGATGCATTGATTTTCATCTCCAATTTCAACACTTCTCCATTCAATCGAAGGGTATCAGAGTTGACTCAATTTTATCCATGGGTTAGATAGTGATGAGAATTGGCGAAGTTAATTCCATTTCGATGATTAATGTTCTTGGGTCTGTCTTCTTTTCTGCTACGGATGGGGTGAAGAGATAAACTTTGTTTGTGTAGTTAGTTTCATTCATTTACATGCTTCTTTAGTGTTTTTTCACACAAGAAACATTTATTTACTGAAAACAAACCTGTAATTTGACAATAGCGTTCTAAACTCATCTTCCAGCTTTGAAACAGCTTTCGTGAGCATTTGATTAGCGTGATTAAGAACCCCATCAGCCTTAAAACTTTTATTGCTGCTGAAAAACTCGACAGTGCTTTTCAGCTGATCAATTGCTTCTAAGTAGCTCTCCAGGTCTTCATGTGGCCCTCTCAGAATTTTTGCCTCCGCCTGAATATTTACATTTAAATACACAATCAACATTGATAACATGAAACAAAGTCTCAGAAAAGGAAATGTCCCTTCAAATATGGTAATCACAAATAATCCTATGTTCTTGTGAACTGAATCCCTCCGTCTGAATGAGCAGGGATCAAATAAATTAGCACTAGAGGATCAAAAGGTCTTTGTTAGACACTCAAAACACATGCCAGCGACAAGTTTGCTTATCCATAACAAATTGGATGCTAGTGGGGCTCACGCTCAAACTTGTTCTCATGTGATATGACACAATTTTGAAGAATAATTTTGTCTACCAAGTTTCAAAATTTTTTATTATCGACTATATTAATCACCAATATGTGATTAAACTGAATGAAATTGACAAAATTGAAAATTCGGAACTACCTTGCGAGTAAGATCAAATTGGGCCAATATAACCTCAGCGGTCTTCAGCGTCTTGTCGATATTGTCATGCGCTCTTCTTATGGAATGCGTTCGTATCTATTTCAGATCTCATTTTGTTCACCAAACTTGAAGAAGAAGAAACGTATTCTTACTTAAAAAGAAGAAAGGAACGGTTACCTGAGTAGGACGCAAGGCGGTTTCGAGGGCGGAGGGGCGGTGGTCGAAGGAGCCGAGAATGGCGACCATGCTATCGGTGATGGTCTGGCTTTTGTGCAGCGAGTCCTTCATGAATATGGCTCTCTCTCTTAACGCCTCCATTGTTTGAGGCACCCCCATTGCACATGAGAATATGGATTTAGATTCGAAATTGGTAATAGAAGCTGCAGGTGTGATGTATTTTGTTGGTTGGGTTGGAGGAAGAAGACAAAATATGAAGTAGTTACGAAGGAATGTAGATATTTGTCCTCGTTATCCTTTAAAGTTTAAATTTCACTTATTATTTATTTAAAATGTTTTCATCTTATTAAAAATAAAGAGTTGGATTGGAGAATAGGCAGACATTAGATTTAATGTATGAGTATATATATATATATATATATTTATATATAAAAGGTATGTAAAGCGAACAAGATAGCAACGAGCGAGAGAGAGAGAGAGATTGAGATAAAACGACGCCCGATGGTGTGTTGTGGAGGATGTGTGCGAAATCCCAATCCCAGCATTTATGAAGTCAGAAGCCGAAATCACCCTTCACGATTGGGCGAATTTGCCAAGGTGCCATTGGTGGTTGCGTGTAACTTGACGGTCCTATTTGCTTCTTCTTCTTCTTCTTCATGTTCCTTATCCATGGAAACTCCTCCTGATGGCTATCGGAGGAACGTCGGCATTTGTCTGGTCAACTCCTCTAGGAAGGTTTTTTTCTTTGTGAAAACATTGTCTGCATTCAAATTATTTACTTATTAATTGACCACTAAAGAGCTTCTGGTATGGAAACTGTAGATATTCATGGCATCGAGGATAAACATACGGAATACGTGGCAGATGCCTCAGGTGGGTGTCCAATCTTGGCCTATTTCTGACAGTTGGAATTAGTTTCAGTCCAATTGAAGCAGAACAATTGTTCATCGTAGAGGGGTGGTGTTTTTGAAGGGACAATCAAAGCTGTGCATTGTGTTGTTTCTCATAGGGTGGTGCCGATGAGGGTGAGGATTTGAGGAACGCGGCGATGGGAGAATTGAGGGAAGAAACTGGTGTTACT
>JANIMX020000173.1:2037227-2049721 GCA_024582655.2 Erythroxylum kunthianum | reverse complement strand
CTATAACATTGGAATTGGTATCAACACTTCTTTCTCTAGCAACATAGTCATCAACATGCATGGATGGGGGCCTGCTGGTATTTGGCTTTCGCTGCCTAAAAGTATCCCTTCGGGTTGGACCAGAGGAGGTTGTAGATAAGCCAAGTCCCCGTGAAAATGCATTTTGCACAACTGCCTCAGCCACCGAGTTCTCTCCCTTGCCACGTTTTCCAGAACCATCTAGAGACGAAAGTTTCCTTTTCATAGGAATATTTGGTGACAATCTATCAGGAAGTGTTTCTGGACACTCCCACAAGAATTTTTCTGAAAGGTCTCCAAGGTAGAGACAGTCATCGGCCTTGTCGATACTACCATCAATCATCTGATCTATTTGTGAAGAAACCACAGCAGTGCTTGGTGGCAAAAGAATGTCCTTGCCACAGGAAATATCATCCAGCTCAACTGAACCGGTTGGCTTTTGTAACAACAGCAGCAATGACCTAGCAGACTCTGAAGCCTGTAAATAATAAAGCTAGTAATGTATCAGCACCATACAAAGGGAGAAGAATGCAACCAACATCACAATTCTTATCTATTTACCTTAAATAGAATGTTTGAAGTATAGGTGGTACTCAGATCTTCATCATCAGTGACCTTAGAACTGAAAAAAGCAATCATTTCTTTCATTGAACTGAGACTTCCTGAAGAGCCATCTGTATCTTCTGCTTCCATACCATCATAAATCCCAAATAGAAATTTGATTGCACCCACTGCATCCGAGTTTAAACTAATAAAAAAGAAAAAGAAATCGGTTAACCTAGTTAAATATTTGCAGCACAAAGTGAGGAGCTCAAGTGTCGATGGGAAAAAATTTGAAGCCAATGTAGATACCAGCTATCAAGAAAGCCCATACTGGTTATCCAGAGAGCAGACACAAGGGACAGCATAAGATGGTATGCAATGTATTTCCAATCTAAAACAACCTTTTGTTTAAGAAAAAATAATCCTAGATTCTCCAATGTAAAAGATTTCAGCCAACACAAATTTTCCCAGTGGTAAACATGGTTATTATTTCTTTCACCATATAACAGAGGATATGCCTTTAGTCACTGCTCATTTCTTCCTTCAGTTCGATAGAAAAGCAGAACCATGCCTTCAAGACAAGTACACAAGTCATAATTGATAAGCACTCTTGTCATCCTAAGCTAAAGGACATAGGAATCTGTAAACTTAAACAGAGTACAGTATGCTAACATTCCTATCACTCTTCTGTTTTACAATTCTCTTGCTCGTCTATTATAACAGTCCCTTGCAAAAGTATACAACAAAATTCATTTGAAGACGTTCAGTCAAAGTTTCTCTCGAAGTAAATTTCTGTATTCAATGAGTGTTACATTGAAGATAGTATTTAGCTCTATGAAATATGACATCAAATACCGTACCATAAGAATGAAAAAGCGGGAATAAAGACAAGATGAAGAGCTCACTACCCAGGTTCCGCAAAAACCTAGACACACCAGTAAGGAGGGATAGGTAATATGATGATTTGCCATCAAGAATTCAGCTATAGAAAATGTCAACAGAGAAAATGGATCCGATAAATTAAGCCAAGTTCAGTGTGCTTGAATCTTGATTTTCATATTTCACTGCTATTGAATTTTTATTATATTCTATATTTTCTTCATTGTTTTGATAGTGATCTTATTCAAAATCTGCTTGTGATTTCTTCAGTGAACTTAAATTTTGTCATAGTTTTCTTTCTAATTTATAGGCATTTCCTTCTCCATAATAGATTCTTAAGGCATAACATTTCTCAGCCAAAATTCCTTTCATAAGGCTGTTCCAAATTGTAGGGCACTTGCGTCAAAATACACATCATCAGTCTCAAGACAATTGGGAAAAGAAATATGTCCCAATTTAATTTTACATCACACGGCATTATCCAGCCTAATCACCAACCATGACAAAATATATAGCTTAAAACTATAGAAGGTTGGTATACCCTAGAGAACTCTTATGTATAGATTTACAAATTTTACAACACAACATGCCAATAATTGTGACTGATACCAAACAGAAATGAAGACAAAGTTTACATCCCTCAAGCAAAGTTAAGAACCTTACAAGTTGAATAGAAGCATAAATTTTCTGTTGAACATATTCCAGTTTTTTTTCGATTGACTAACACTGCCAAATATAAAATAGAAAAATTTTACCTTTCCCAATTACTAACATCCTCCATAGTCAACAAATCAAACAAGAGTTAATGTTACAAAAAAAATAGTTGGCTCACCTTTTACCATTCACACAAAAGGACAAAGAGCCCGCAGATAATATATGAACGGCATCAATTGCAAAAGCTGACAAACTGTCATTAGAATCAACTGTACTCATCAACTTTCTCCAGCAAAATAGTAAAGGAGGGCGCTTTCTCCATTCAAAACCATCAAGATAATTCCCATCCTTTTCATATCCTTGTTCTGCTTCAAAATCGTTATTACTGGAGTTTGAATGGCATAAAATATCCACCAAGGAACTTCGACCTTCATTACAGGAACTTAACTCCTTGAAAGATGCAAGACAATAAAGTAATTCTTTTCCCACTGGTAGGGCCTGAAAAGTAACACAAGCCTTTTCATCACCATATGAGCAAGTAGTTTCAAATTCAAAAGAGAAAAGGTAAAATTCATAGCTGAAGGTGCAGATCAGTCGTGCTCATAGGGTATTTCTTGTGGATTATATTTTCTCATTTTCTGAGGCTTTAGAGCAGTTTAAAGCAGAAAATACACAAGAAAAGAAAAAGAATCCTTGAACAAAAGAAAGAATCCACATTTTCTATTTCTGAATCTTTAATCATGTAGGACTATTCTAAAAAGGGTGTTGCGAATGCAGATTAACATGTATCTGACCCTTATTTGTGAGAATTCAAAAAACACAAAAATGTCAAATCACCAATAGCAAACATAAAAGAGCGCCATCAGCTCTGCCATCTAACAAAATCAAGAATGAAATAAGAGGTTACCCGGCAGAAATTCAAGATATGAGGCAAAATAGATGAACAATCTTTAGTACTCAACTTGCTGGAACTTGGCCTGATCAACCACCAAGGAATTTCAAAATGAGCATCATAAACGATCAATAAAATAACCCATCACATCCAGGGTGTGACAAGATATGGACATATGCATGTAAGAACACAGCTACATACACAAATATATCTTGCTCTAGGAATAAAATCCACTCACAATTCATATCTCCTAGGATATGTTAACGATGTTTGAGAAACACAAAGCAACGAGAAGGCCTTGAATACAGGAAGGCACCAGCTAATTACAGTAAATCTGCACTTAGTTTTACCATCCGAAACTTGTTTATCATCCAAATCAATCGCACCATAACACGTCTCCAACACTTCTAATAACAATGGAGTAACACCTTCCTCCAACAGTAGTCCCTGGAGCAGGGATTAACAAACAAAAAACATATTGCAGGAGAACATAGAAGTAAGTAAAACAAACCAAAATGTGAAACATATCCCAGAAGCATGCAGTAAGAAACAAACCTTTGTACGTGGATGCTCCAAAATGCTAGCAAGAAAGTCAAGATATCTGTAAACCTGTAAAGTGACAAGAAGATGAACAAACTTCACAAGATTAAACGGCTTCAAATAGGAACAGGCAGAATCACCTTATAAGTATCTGCGTCCGCTGGATTAGATAAAGTAGAAAGATGACCACGAATGCATGACAATATGGGCCGTAGAAGCACAGAACCGTTTTCAGATTTTAGGCTAGCAACACGGACAATAAAAACTCGAAGCATATCCCTGATGACTACCAATGCCTGTTTATAGTACATGACAATCAGAAAAGCACAACAATTTGTCATTCCTTAAACTGCAACCTATCTTGACTCATAGCATTGACTATAACAAGAACAAAGGCAATAGCTACAATCATAGGAGATACGTACAGATATGGCATAATGTTCAATAATCTGTGCAATTTTTTCAAGCTGTGGGTTCAGCTGGCCAAGAAGTTTCTCAAAGTGTGAAGACTCCAGATACCAGTTGACTTGTCTCTCCTTCTGTGGACCCAACAAAGTCCCAACAGCCAATGTTCTTAGGGCACTCAACAAAGGCATTCCATTTGTCCAGTGCCAGACAATTTCTTCAGGTAATAAATCATTCTTCAATCAGAAGACAGGTGAAAAGAATGTTATTAAACAATAGTTCATGAAGATAGGGAATTGGAAAAGTAGTCCAATGGATCACAACACTGTTTCAGACACCCATATCCTTCATATGAAGAAAAAATATCTAATGATTATAACATCATGTAAAAACAATCAGGCAAGCCCAAGACTCAGTTACAAAAATCTTTGCTTTCTATTTTTCCTTTTCTTTTGAAACTGTTTCATTTTGTTTTCATAACCATTAAACCAGTCAGAAATATGTAAAGAATTGCATCCAATAACATGCATACCAAAAGACACAGCAAACTGCATGTTTCCTTTGGACCCAGGGCTAATAGCGAAGCTGCTTGAACATTGGCAAGAAGTGAGTTGAAAAGGCCAGGAGTCCAGCCATATATTGGCCAACAAGTAAGTGCAGAAACAACTAAATGTGACACAGCTCCAAAACCGAGTGCAGAATCAGGATAAGAAGATGACAGATCCGCAGCACATGCAGCTAGCTTTGGGCTGCAATCAGCATACTTGATTAAATACAGAAAGAAAGAAATGACAGGTTGTGGATAAGTAAAAATGAGAAGACTGCAAACTACCTTACTTCTCGATGCAAACGCAAAAGAGCATTCATTAGTTTTGTATTTCTGTGCTGTTCCCCGGCCTCCTGGACATAAAAAAAAATGTAACAATTACATTCTTGTGGAGCCAAGTTCTAAAAAGCCATGAGAAAAATGGAATAGTTACATTCTTGTAGGTCTAAGTTCTAAAAATCCATGTTCTGAGTATGTGAGTCTCGGGTCAAACACCAGTAAGGTGCATGATAAACAATGGAAACGGGAAAATATAAAAGGCTGATGTTCCTAACAACTAAGAATTGCACACACATGAACATGTAAAAAAAGCAATATATTTAAGAGATGTACTTTTAGCTCCCTCTTACCAAAGAAAACATGTGATCATCTTTTTCAATCCTATAAAGATGGAGATACAAACAAAATCCATAATTTGAGAAGTACCAATAACATGACAGTTGATCTAAAACAGGGCAATTGAACACCTTTGCCTCAGGATTAAAATGATCCAAAACCTAGAGCAACAGTCAAGTACACTATTCACAAATTAATCATTTAAAAACATTTTTCACTCTGAATAGACAAGTACAACTCCAGCATAAACTTCATATGTGGTTCATAATGGAACATACGTACAAGTAGAACAACACAGCATCTCTTAGTACAATCTGAAGTTGCTGGGAATAAGACAATTGGCCTTATAAAAACTTAAGGATTTGTTTTTATATAACGTACAATCTCAACTTAACCAGTCCATATCGCATCAGATTCAACCACCAAGTAATCAATACTTGTACTCATGCTTCTACAGTTCAGTAGAAACTGTCCTTTTGGCAGAATAAAAAGTAGAAGTCACAGTATTACCAATAGACTCATAGAAAAGTAACCCACCTCTAATTTTTGCAGAAGGGTGATCAGCAATACCAGAGAAGGAATCAACAGATCAACCAAACTCTGCTCACGGTTACGTTCAGACAGCAAATCTGTTGTTGAGTTGCATTCTGTCCCATCATCAATGAGGTAATCTGCTCCATAAAATTACGCACATCTTTGAACCCGCATAAGACACAAAACAATCCCCATAAGAGCACAAAAGCCAAATGTTGACTGCTAACTTTTGAGGTTATGCATGTATACATTGCATGTCATTAATTTACAGGCAAAATGAAAACCGGTTAACAAGTTTTTATGGAAATCTTAAATATTCAGACCACCAGTTTGAACAGTATTCTTAATTTTCTGAAATTGCATGCTCAAGAATGACTTTTAGGAGTCATTGGAAACCTCAGGCCAAACACAGATTCTGAGACTTAGCACAATTCCTCTCACTAAGCCAGTACTATATCCAGTGTTTAGTAGTGCCTAACTGGTATTGCAATAAGTTTTGAGCCTACATTCATGAGCTCTAATATCCAGTAATTAAAACATCCTTTATTCTGAACCCAATCATATCTATTTATATCTCAATTTGCTTTTGATTTGAATATCTTAATTGTTTGAAACTTCATCTTCTTGTCTCGCCAGTTTTATGACCAATCCAATCATTCACGACTTTCAAAACCCATAGCAGAATAGTTTAATCATTATACATCACCTAGGTATCATACTCAACCATATTGGTGCTGTCTCCAACCAACTGGTTACATTCCAACTATATAACGCCCTTCAAATACTGCAGTGCAGATGTGCAATTAATGCAAGCACTCAAATCAACAAGTATTTAATAACTAACCATAACTATTTGAGGACCTCTCAAGCATGAAGCTACAGTTGATCAGAATTGCATAGATAACAGTTATGGCACCTTCATCATACATGTTTGCAGCAACAGTCTACACCAACAAAATTACAGTAAGCCAATTTCAAGTCAATCTTTTGAAAAATGAAGGATTAAAAAGATCAACATACTGAATTTTCTGAAATGAATGCTAAAATTCGAATGGCAGTTGTCAATTGTGCTACAGCTGAATCACGTAGTATAAGACCATCAAATGTCTTCTCAGACACAATTTTTCCAAGATTATCCAAGACATTTATATCAAAACCACTGGAAGCATCCCCAACAACATTCTCAGTGTCTGTTAAATCTGACACTAGAATACTGGCTGAGGATAGATGTGCATCTCCTCCAGAAACTAAAACAGCACAATAGCGTAAAAGACCAATAGCCCCACTTTTATGATATACAACACCAGCATCTATCCACTCCAACAGCCGAGTTGGAGCATCCTTCCTATTGGACCCAGGAGAAGAAGAATGCAGTGCCTTGTGAAGTTCCATAGCATGTCCGATCCAAGAATCCAAAGATGATGCAGTTGAATCAGTTACAATGACCTCGAAGATTTCAGCGGCTGAGTGAAGAATTGCAAGATTTATTGGTGAAGAACCTGCATACTCAAAATTTCAGTAGAATTGCACGCATAACAGACAATTAAACATGAAAAATGTGACCAGTATACACTTCAGAACAGAATAAAGAGAGTACCGCTATTCTTGGCAAGAAGCTCCGATTCCTTAGCAGAATGCAAAGCTTCAATCAATATGGACATCACCTACAAAATAAAACCCAGTTGGAAAATTTAACTGACCACCATAAGAAATTAAGAGCCTATAGATCTCCATAAATGACTACTTCAATTCATGACAACAACTTCAATTCTCTGAAAACAAATGGCAACTGGCTTCATTTGGAACTTGAAAGTTATGTACAGGATGCATGATTATATTTCACAGTTGTCACACCTCTGGAAAATATCCCACCACCAACAAAGCTTGGCGACCACAATCTGACCTGCAAAGCATGACCAGAAAATTGGTTAATTTCAAGATCAAAACTGTCCCAATATGAAGAGAACAACAAAGAACAAAACAAATTCAACCTGGACAGGGCACACAGCTCCCATAGAACCCATAAAAACTCTTCAGAATGTGGAGTTGAAGTGAGCAATCGGTCAACAGCATTAACCTGGACAAAGCATGAGCAACTAAAACAGCTGAGAACTAGAATTAGTTAAAACTACAGAACAGTGAATATTGATCGAGTAAAGGAACAAACCACCCTCAAATGCATCTCAACAACCAATCCAACTTCTGGCGGACTGCAAACAAAACCTTTGGATAATAATACAGATGCATATCGAAGAGGAACGCATTCCTCCTTGCTCATATTAGTAGTACCCCTTAAAGCGTCAATCAAGGTAGTTGAAAGTTCCGGATGATCCAAAAGGAAGATCAACCCTACAGGAAAGCAGCATGATGGATCACATCAATGTCAAAAAACTATACGTAAAACTGCAAAATAGATTGAGCAACAAACCTGATTGACACATAAGGAATGAAAGAAGTATTGCTCCAAGAGTTGAAGCAATATCAACAAATGTTTCCATAGTAGCTCCATTTTCCGAAAGCAATAGAGGTGATGACAGCAATGCAGCTGACAAAGGAAGGAAGCCCCTCTCCTGCTTCCAAGAAGATAAATGGAAAATAAACAGTGGATAAGGAAATAATTAAAAGTTATTTTCAATGTCAAGTCTAATTATCCTATTGTTGAAGAATAACCTTTTAACTGAAAACATGTACAAAACACAAATACATGAATAACAACCAAGTCCTTAAGCTAAACAGATGTTAGGCAAACTACTATGTTCAGTTAACCACAGAAGGCCAGCACCAACTCTGCTTGTTGCTATTGCCCAGTCAACTTAAAACAAAACCTTTGCCCGTGCAGAGGAATCTAATCATTATCAGATTGATTAGTCCAAAGAATAAAACTCTCTTTTTTAGATAAGACAAAAGCAAACATGCTCCAACAGTTATTGATGCAAAATACAAAAGGCTTAGAGGTAACAATATGTCTTGCATCTAACAGAGAATAACATGAGCCAATCAATGGTTTACCTTGAGGAGTTCTAGCAAATTTGGATCCATATCCCAATTGGAGAAGCAGCAAACTGATGAACCAATCAAGCTACATGTTGCTTTATAAGACAGAAATCCTTCTGTTTGACCAAGGATCAATGACCTACTAGCACAGGCCACTGGAGAAGGATCTTCAATTGGACCACGCGACGTTATTAATTTCTGCATCAGTACTTGTCAACAAACACGAAATTAAAAAATTGTGTAGAGCCTAAGTAAATGCAAGTGAAGACTGAGAACTGACCAAGAGCTTCTTGAGTTGAGAATTTGCCATATTAAGCATGTCTGAGGTAGCACTTGAAACATTTCCAGAAGCAGAAAGAGCTCCCAAGACTGACAAAACAGCACACTGCAAGGATAAAACCACCCCTAAGTTACCAACACATCATATTGAAGACAAAGACAGATGTGCACCCAACTTGAAAATCCACCTCATATCTCGAAATAACTTCATAAAATCTTAAGCGATGAAGGAGACAAGTTGCAAGAGCAGCAACATCATGGCTGGGTTTTTGAAGGAGTAACTCCAACAATTTACTATAACCTTTACTAATACCAGATGGGATGCTTTCATCCTCACGAGGCCACCAGCCTAGCATTCCTTCACAGCCAATTGCATGCCGAGTAGCTTGCTCGATCACTCCGAGTATCAGTAACAGGATAGGCGAAGAAAGCAGACCGTCATGGGATAAAAAGTATGCAAGCTGCTCCATACCCCCACAATTGACAAAATGAAAGCAGCTTTCTCTACCAGAGCACAATAGAAGGGCCAAACTAAGCCCCAGAATATTCTTGTCCTGAAGATAAGACAAGGAATCAGAGACGGGTTCCATATACCAAATAAACAAGCAAGTATAATGTCAACATAAAAACACGATCAAGTGCACTGAGAAAATTACCTGTTGATGATGACAATGTTCAATACGAGTAAAATTTCTGTTAAAACAGAAGTACTGGCTTAATAAGTCCACCAACTCTTTAGAAGTTGCCAACTCAGCTTCAGATTCCAGAAAGGTGCATCCTGTCAGCATCTCAGCTAATTCATCTCCAGAAGCATGTTGAAGCATTTCAAGAAGCTCCTTTCTAGCCTCACGAATAGCGCGGTGCAATTCTTCAAGACCTTTAGATGCACCAATTTTTAAATTTTTCTGATCCATTGCCAGATAATCTAAGCCAACAGTGACATAAGAACATACAGCTGCCACTACATTATCTAATATTTTATGCACAGAATCCTCAAAATTTGGCAACTCTAACATCTTCAAAATCAGCTGCAAAAACTGTTTAACCTCAACAGTTATGTCAGAAGCTATTGTAGGTAAAGATAACACGCTAAGAGGTGATAGTGACTCATCAGTTATCCTAGAATTTGAATGTAGTGCAAGAGGGAGATCTTCAAGCTTTTCCTCAGTTGAACTAACAAGATTAGTTAAAGAGTTATCATCAAATTCAATGTTGAACTGCCCCAGATCCTCTGCTGTGTTTCCGTATATCACCAAACTTAGACTGCGGTAAGTGCCCCTTATAACAAGATGATTAGTTACAACTGCCTGCAACAAACAAGTGCCATACATCTTAGTGCAAATACAATCCTATGCTTCCTCCAGTTTTCTCATGACACTGTTCTAGCTATAAGTATATAACAAAAGGGAAAAGAAAAGCCACCAGTCACCACAAATGTTGATTATCCCAAAAAAATACAAAAAAAAAGGAAATAAGCAGAATATAACACCTATAAAAAACAAATAAACTAATCAAACAATAAGTAGTATATGCCATAAAAAATTGAATTCAAATTATTGATAGAAAAAGTAATAACAATAAATGTACTGATAATTTCACCTCAACTTCAAGCACATTTGATGAAGAATGAGAGTAGAGGAATGGCTGGCAGAGGCGCCTAAATCTTGTCTCTCCCTCACACTGAACAAACGCCTCCAAAGCAAATGAAGGGGGTGAAGTGGCCCTGTTACGGTGTACCAGCAGATTAGGAAACCTCAACCTAAACTAAGTACAGTCTTCATAAAAACCCCAGATTTTTAGCAAGCACTATAATGATAAGGACCTTTAATGTCAATCTTTTTGGGATCTTTCTCATTTCAAGATCCCAAGTTCAATCTACATGCCACACAAAATAGAACCAAAAAGTAAAAGACTTCCTATAACATTAGACTAAATAGAGTATGTTACTTCCATAACAGGTAAAGAATCCAGAGCTAAGTTAAACAACAACAAAGAACTAATAAGTTGAAAATTAAAGACAACATTTATACCCAACAAGCGGCACAACTTGAGACGAGGAAGACGCATTGTGTTCAAGAAATTCGCATGCTGTAATTACAACTGGTTCACCAAACAAAACCTGCAAAAAGAAATTCAAAAGACTATTTGAAAAAAGAGATTATTTTTTTATAAAGGAGTGGAAAGAAGATAGTGACCGGGCAAGTTACCTCGTCAACGTACTCGTCGAGTTGGGGATGGACAAAGTTCTGAGAGAAAAGCACGCACGGCTCGGGTCGACCCATTTCAGCTCTTGAAGATCTGGCTAAAGTGGTTAGGGTTCAAGAAAGCTAAAAAGGAACGTGAAGATTCGTTGATTCCGATAAGGACATTTTAGGGTTTTGCGGCGGCGAGAAGTGCAAGTTTCCGGTACGTCAAATCGCCGACTTAACGTGATGAGAGGAGACTTTTGAAAGAAATTTTGTTACATAATTATATGCTACATATCCGAGGCCAGGACCCAGCCCAAATTGGTCGCTGTTTTCAGTTTTGAAATAGACTATACTTTTGAAATTGTAATACTTGGTTTCATCCATGTCAATGTTATAAATATCTGGTACGGTACTATAACGAAATTAACTAATATCGAGTATCATTTTTTATAATTATTTAAAATTGTAAAATAGTTCATTAATATATTATATTATATAATATATAATTTTATATCAATCTTATTTCTAAAAATCTTAATAATAAAATTTTAAAATAACAACAATCTATTTATTTTATTAATATTACTTTTCACATATTTCACATATAAATAATAAGCACAATTAATATGAAAAAGATTATTTAATCATCATACAAATATAAAATTAATGACAATACAAAGTACTTCAAATGTTACAATTTCATCTTATAATAAATAATAATTACATCAAAATATCAAATAAAATGAATAATAAATATTCACAACTCTATAACTATTACAATTTACAACAATAGTTCGTGTTGAATAACTAACTAGAAGTGAAACCTGAAACAAAAAAATTTTACAATTATATTGCATATATAGAATTTATCATATACATCAAATATAAGTGAAATTAAAAGAAGAGGAGAAATATAAACCTCAAATTTCATTTATTTGAATACACACTCAAATCATATTGACCTCAATTCTCATTTGGCACAAAATTCTTATCATTGATATGAGTCGCATCATCACCATTATTCAAATTCATTGCACCAAATGAAATATCAATACTTTCTCATCCAAGATTATACTTCAAGTCACTTTCATCTATCAAATCTGGTTCCTTAAAAACTCAATTCGCCAAAAGATTATTTTGATCAAGGCAATTTGATAGCGCACCGTAACGCTAATCAAATAAAATAACTAGACCTACTACTATAATAGTAGTGAGTCTAGGTCGATCCCACATAGAGTTTGATGTAAAGTTGTTGAAATGAAATTAACTAGTGTTTAGATTTAACGGGAGGTTTTGGTTTTAAAAAGAAAAAAAGAAATTGAATTAATAAAAACAAATTAAAGAATACATGCGAAAAAATGATAAAATTGAGAAATTTGGTAGGGATCCAGTTCTTTGGTTCAAT
>JANIMX020000173.1:1960996-1975046 GCA_024582655.2 Erythroxylum kunthianum | reverse complement strand
GTTTTAAAAGAGCAATCAAAGACATTGCTTTTGTAGTGAGATCTGAAGTATGACGCTTCAAAGCAATCCTAACAGCATCCACAGCATCAGACTCTGTTACCTGCTCAGAGAAACTAAATTTTAGCCAGCTGTTAAATGAGACATAGAAGGAGGAAGAACGAGAGAGTGTTGATAAAGGAGCTAGTAAAGACACATGTTATTCTTTCTTTATTTATTCATGTTCAAATTTACCCATTTTCAAGGGACAACTTAACAAGCTAGTATGAGAAGCATTTGAAGAAGGTTTGGGTAAACTACAAGGTCCACCATTTGACTTTATTTAACGATGCATCATTAGCTACCATGTTATGTAACTCTTGATGTGCAATAACTAATAAGTTAATTATGAATTGAACAAGACGGCCAGTAAATCTGGTCATTACAAAAGAATCAATATCATGGAAGAAGTCAGTATATAGCATAGCAAATTCAAATTTCTTTAAATTTATTCTTCACAAAAAGCTTAAGTAGATTTTTAGTACATAGAAAAAAAAAACAGTAAAAGCACAACTCTAACTGCACACATTTAAGGGAAAAGATTAGATACATCAATCTTCTGCATGCCTCTCCAAATTGGGCAGGTTCAGAAGTAGGAGATCCACAGAAAATTCTTTAAAATAATATATATGATAGTGACATATGATATTTCAATACTATTACATTCAGAATAAGATTTCATCGGATATCCAAACAAATGACAGCGCTATTTCTCAAATTAAATTACTTGTATTTTCCACCATAAGTAGTTAAGTCATTAAGATTGAACTCACAGTTAGAGGTTCCTCTATGTCAAGCACTGCAACATTATTGACCAACATTTCACCATATTCTCCAATGCACCAAACTGCCACTCGAACCAGGCTTTCCTGGGAAAATATTAGGATAAGAAAAATATAAGTGTCAACAGACAAAAATATTCTTTCACTAAGCAGTAACATTTTCAAGTTAAATGCAAATTTTGATCAAGTTTAAATCATTGTATACCTGCTCAGTGGATGTCTGGAATGCTCTGTACAATGCCCTGACCGTATACCCATGGAGATCAGAAGCATTGCTTATCACCATAATGAGAGCATGCCAAACTTCATCTTTTACATAATTTCCAGCCTACTAAGCAGCAAAATAGGATCAGAAGTTTAACAAAATAAGATTATCTATGCTGAGGAAGGGAAGCAGAAAGTACTACAAAATCAATCTCATGTATAAAGGATCTATCTTAACCACTTCACAATGTGAAAGGGAATAGTGGAGATCCATCAAGAAAATGTCAACTGCAAGCACACTAGAATTCCATCAACATGGAGGGCTAACTATGAGAAAATTATCACCAATGAGAATATAAGTAAGGGCTGTGCAAGTATCATGTTTAAAATTAGCAGGTAGGAGGCTGATTGGGAAAAGAATTAACATGCACTAAGTGATTGAAAAGACAGCAATAAACAGAAGGGAATAGATATAGCAACAGATACATTGAGAATGACACCTCCTTAGAGCTTGAAGAGAAGTAGTGTTAAAGAGGAAGAAGAAGAAGCACTGACGACATAATTATGCTTACCTCAATAAGGACCTTGAACATCTGATCAATGTACCAAATTTTCTCAGGAGCAAACCTAAAGCAATAAGAAGCAGTAGATAAATGCAATTAATGTTGCAACTCAAATTTGAACCACGTATCAAACACCCAAGAGGCACATAAAACAATTGGCATTTCAATTGATGAACTTCACAACTTACTTTTCAACTATTGAGCAAATTTTGGCTGTAAGATCACCCTTAAATTCTTGGTCGCTTACTTCTAAATACTCTATTAGCTCTTTTGTTAAAGGCTTAACATTGCTCTCATTCACTAGAAGGTAAACAAGTTCAAGAGCTCTTTTTCTAATTGAAGCATCTGAATCCTGAAAGGAAAAGGATCCAGTTACAATTTTCTCAAGTTTGAAAGGCAGAAGCTCAACATTCTTGTGATAGTAAGTATTATAATAAATGCAGTAGACCGCATCATATATATGTAAAATATATAATCAAAAGAAGTTCAAATGAATGCAAAAATTTTCCAGTAGACAGTCATAGTTATCATAGAGATTTACCATGGCTGCAATATCCAATGTTTCTAAATCAATTTATGGGTTACTTGATGTTCATTTACATGGCAGTTTCAAATATTAGAGTTCTTGTGCAGGATGATTTCTTAGGAGGTCAAAATTGGAGCAACCAAATCATACCTTTACACGTTCCAAAATCGTTGCCCTGTGCCTCTGCACTGCTTGAGCATCTACTGAAACAGCTCTCATCAGCATATTTAGTGCAACATATCTGAAATGTGTACGATATTAGATTTGTTTCAGTACACAAATCAGAAAATATATGTTCTCACAACATTCCATATAGGATTTGAAACAGAAAAATAGCCCTTTCCTCCATAACTCCTCCCTTTTCCAGCATTGCACTCACAAACTATCACTTGTCTAAATTGACATTTGCCTTCTAATGGAAAGTTTCATGGCTTCACAAGACGGCATAAAGTATACAGACAAAGACGAAATAATCAACTCCATAAACGCACATTTACAAGAGGCCTCCAAGGTTATTGTAGTCAAGATTAATAGAGGTTCAGTGAGTAGCCTAGTGGTTGGTACGCCCTTCCCAAGACAAGAGGTCCTGAGCTCAAGTCCTCACTTGGGATAGGATTGAGAATTGGGAGGAATACATCTTATTATCTAACCCACTAACCCACTCTTAGATCAAAAGGGACAAATTAAAAACAAGAAAGCAGCAACACGGAGAAATAATTCCTATGAATAGAAGTATATGTTACAAATTGACAAAGTTCATTAATAGACAATAATTGTCAAAACAGCCAAAAGAAATGACCAATTAAAAGACTGAAAAAATTAAAACCTGATATTGTTGTCGCGGTTTGACAAAAATCTTCCCAAGATATTGATAGCAAGGACACGTAAGCCTCCACTGTCTTCAATGCTCATAATAGTCTCAACACATTCATATAAAATGGCATTCCCCGCATTTTTGTTTGACTCAGTTTTTGTTGCCACCTAACAAGAATATCATGCATAGAAAGAAAGACTGAAGCTCATCAATCTTTGACCCAGTTAAACTTTAAAGGAACCACAATCATGAAGAATCATACTAGAGAAGATAAAGTTATCCACTAGCCAGGGATCCTAAGGGAAGGCTCAAGAAATATATTTTGGGGGATAAGGGGCAGATTGAACAGCAACTGTTAGGGAAGCTAAGGACCTATATCATTGACTCATCAGGATGCAATGTATCCTTTACAGATGTTACTGCAGAAATGATTATATGGATATCTTTATTCCCCTTCCAACTCAAACTAAGAATTTATTCCCCTACTCCCACTAAAACATCACTATAAATGGGAATCAAATTGTCAACTGGCAGTAAAAGAACTTGTAGAAAATTAGGACAGAATAATTTTCATCTATATTCCAATGCTGAAAATACATCAGATTTATATACACAGCTTGTAAGCTAATTAAGGTAGTAAAATGACAGCCTATTCTATGAGCAGATCCCTGATATTATGGGAGCAGATTCCTGTGATTATGGGACATTCCTATTTTGCTGATCCTGTACTACAAAAGGAATATACACCAGATTTCCCTAGATATGTAATCCTAGGCTATATCACGGTTCTTAACAGCTTGCTAGGGATTCATGCGAAATGATCTTACCAGGAACTGAAATCTGGTGTGTCTGCATGCTGTAGGTGGCCTACAATGCTGGACATCTGTGGGAGGTCCAGCATTGAGTGGCTCTGATACCATAATAGAACTGGCCTTACTCCACCCCAAAAGGCATCTTAAGTGGAGGGGAGTTGCCCAAGCCTTATAAGGCCAATTAGGCTTTTTCTCTTAGTCGATGTTGGATATCAACAAACTTAAGAATAATTATTCTTTCTGATGTAGGAATGAAAACTTGGTGATCTCTTGATTGTACTTGTTGAGATTCTACCAAGACCAAGCATGGAAAGAAATGTTCTTTTCTTTTTTACATTAGAGTTTTACTGGAACCATTTATAAAGTTCCAATTTTTATCATTTCATAAGTAACTCATGCTTTTAATTTAGTTTGACATCATTCATCAACATGAGCAAGGAAATTTGTTTTTTGCCTTTCTGGTGACATCTTTTCTAAATTCAAGTTTATTATGCCTGGAAAATGCAGAATACAGGGAAAATATTTGAAGTATTGGGACTTCAGTTACCTGTTATCAAAACCTTGTCGCTTAAGGTTATTTATGAAGACCATCGAACATATGCATCAGCTCCAGCAGTAAGTTGAATTTATGTTTTTGTTTAGTTGCAATTCAAACTATGGGAATTGTATGAACAAGTACTCTCTCTGTTTGTCTTTTAATTTTTTGTGTTCATACAATAAGGCAGCTTCAGATTCCATTAGGTTGATTGACAACAATAAATGTGATTGCATTTTCTTTGGAGGGAATGCAGTAAATTATTGGTTCAATTTCTTATAGTTGGACATACGCACTTTTTGTTAAGAAATAATGTGAATGTCATCTGCTGGTGCGAATGGCAGCAAAGTAATAACAAGTTCTGTACTGTCATGTAATTTTCCTTTTGCAAAGCCATATGCTTTACACTTATGTTGTCAGTACTAATTTACCAATTCTTTAATGAAATAGTCCAGGGAAAATTCTTTACATATGAGTTGTAGCTGATAGTAAGTTTCCTTCCAACTTTGCAGGCTAGTGTTACAGAA
Source organism: Erythroxylum kunthianum (assembly GCA_024582655.2). Taxonomy (NCBI): domain Eukaryota; kingdom Viridiplantae; phylum Streptophyta; class Magnoliopsida; order Malpighiales; family Erythroxylaceae; genus Erythroxylum; species Erythroxylum kunthianum. The sequence goes on along the minus strand of JANIMX020000173.1, from coordinate 1,970,247 downwards.
AGTTTTTGGCATTCATTGGAGGAGGATATAGTTCCATCATTGCCTGCAGTGAGGACTAACTGGTTGGAAGTACAATCAAAGCTTCTACCAAAATTGTATAAAGAATCCAACATTTGTGTGGCTGGAGGTATGTACATTCCATGTAAAATTGTGCAATGTATTTAACATAGTTGTTATTTATTCTTAACCTATATTACATGAGGTGTAGATCCCTTTGGTAGGAGGAACTTTCTGATTATGAGCACCTGTATTTATGTTTTTTCATGGGTCTCTGCAGAAGCAATTAAGGTTGATATTGAATTTGAGAACCCCTTGAAAATCCCCGTTTCAATTTCTGGTGTTTCTCTGATATGCGAGCATTCTGCAAGTTCAGATGCAATAAAACCCAGTGAGTATACTTGAGTCTCTGTAGATGTTTGTTTAATGTTTTGTGGTGTATTTAGTTGGCAAAGTTCTTGATCGATTTTTGTCACAATGATGCAGATGCAAACAATCCTACTGAACCTTTGGAAGATGTAGATAAAAAGTTAGGGTATGAATTTGAATATTTCATCATATCTTTCCTGTATACTTCCTTTGTATGTGGGATTCTCTTGTTATTTGTTTCTGATTCTTTTTATGTACATTCAATCATTAAATTTATGTTTTGCTTTATGCCCTGCAGGGAAACCAGCTCCAGCATTTCTCAATTTACTTGTTCAGAGGTCAACTTGTCATTGGGAGGGGGTCAAATCAATTTGGTGAGTCCCTGGAACAAATTAGTTGAGAAACTTTTTCCTGTTTGACTGAGTTAAGAGTTTTTTTATTCGGTTTTACATGTAGGTTACCCTTGTGATAAATCTTAGCATGGAAGTGAATTAATTGAGTAGTGTGATACTTGGTCCTTTTGGTGCTACTTTTGTCTCCCAAATTATCATGCATACGTTTACCTCCATCTGGTATTTTATGTCATTCCTAGTTGCATTTGGCTTGGATAAAATAAAATGCTGTACTTGTTCTATATATGTGAAATGATGGAAATCTAGTAAAGACATTATAAGAATATCTGTTGGTTCCTACTTTGAACCTTTAGTTATTGAGATTTAGATTAAGACACTCCAAAGATTGGTTAACATGTATGAGTTCATTAATCAGGTGCTTACTCGTAATTCTTTGATAAAAACATTAAATAAGTGATTGCTCTGTTGTGTGAACTGTGTAAAAAGGCATTGATTTTGCTAATACATGATCACATATGCTTGAATCTGTGAATTCCTCTGATCTCTCTTCTTTCCATTTGTTGGAGGAAGTAATACAAGTGAATCCTGCGTGTTAAGTAACCACAAAATCTGTTAAAACCAGTTTGCATTTGGAAACGTTAGTGATAGTTGACATATCACGCTTTCATGGACCTTGTCATGATTTGTGTCTGTTCACCTCTACTTTTTTTGAGTTCCGGGCATTAACAATCTCATTTTCCTTTTCAGGTTCAACTGTCAGTTACTCCAAAAATTGAAGGCATTCTGAACATTGTTGGTGTTAGATGGAAGTTGTCGAGATCTGTGGTCGGTTTCTACAACTTTGACGGCAATTTGAAGAAGAAAAGTTCCAAAGGAAGGAGAAAAACTAAGGATTCATCTAATAGTGACCTGAAGTTTGTAGTGATCAAGGTGGGTTATGATTCTTCCTCCCCTTATCCTTTTCTCTTCCCCAAACAAATTGAACTATGAAAAAATTGCCCTAATTCAATATAGACTCAGTTGGAGAAACTTCTTCTTAGTCTACGTTCATTCCTGTCCAGAGTCTACCCAAGCTTGAAGGCTTGATATCTGCTCTACCCGAAAAGGTATATGCAGGAAATTTACATCATCTTGTTTTGGAGTTGAAAAACCAGTCAGAGATTTCTGTTAAGGTATTCTTTTTCTCTCTCCCAGTGTCTTGCTTTCTCTGTCAATTTTCTGGATGTCCTAGTGACCCTTAATTTTGGGTAACATGCATTTATCTCCCAACTAGGTGTTTTTGTGCAATCTCTCAATTGCTAAGAATCATACCAGAGTTGCCTTTTAGGCAGCTGTTCTGATGATTTGAGTGCTCTACTATTGATTTAACAGTCTAAGTAAAAAGCTTGTCAAAGCATTATACTGGCATATCTATAAGTTACTTTGCCTATTTATCTGTATGTAAGATGCATTAGTGAACATTTCTGATTTATGATATTCATGGCAGAATCTGAAGATAAAGGTCAGTCAACCTAGATTTCTTAGTATTGGGCGTCAAGAAGATTTGAATGTAGACATTCCTTCTTCCTTAGAAAAGAAGGCAAATATTGAACAAAAGGGTGTAAGCACTAATCATAAGAATGTTTCTCATGGTGTTTTTCAATTTCCAGAGGTCAGTGCTGCAAGCCATCTGTGTTTTTGCGTTTTCCTTTCCTCTGGGTGGGAGAAGGGCCGTGTGGGGTGGGAAGGGGGTATTATATCCTGCCATTTTCTCTCTTAATATTACCTCTGCAATGAATATCAGGATGTATCAATACAAGGGGGGGCACCCTTTTTGTGGCCTATTTGGTTTCGAGCTGCAGTTCCTGGAAACTTTTCTTTGCACATAGTTATATACTATGAGATGGGAGATGCATCAAGTGGCATGAAATACCGCACTCTACGCATGCATTATAATCTTCAGGTATGCAATTGAGTATCTGCATGAATATTCTTGGGTTGTTTCTTCATTTGCTTGATAGGAAGCTTGGGTTCACATCAAAATTCTGGAGTATAATCCACAAAAATCAAGTGATTTACTGGAATGTAGGCAGATGCTATCCTGAATAAATCTTGCATATATCCTTGGTGCTGGGTCTATGTCAGTATTAGATTTCTCCTATTCAAATCTTGTGAGATTGATGCACTGAGTATTCTTGTTGACTCTTGTTACCAAGAATTACATTGATGCATGCAATCCTTGATCTGTGGAACTGTAATGATACCTAACAAGATATTTGTTGGATGATGTCATATTTAATTCAACCAATGTCACTTGCAAAAATCACTATGTGCTAAAATTATTATGTGATAGGTGTTACCATCAGTGGATGTATCATTTAGGATTGGTCCTTGCCCATCAAGATTGCACGACTTCCTTGTCCGCATGGACATTGTCAATAAAACAAGCTCCGAGAGTTTCCAACTTAATCAGTTGTCATCTGTTGGACACCAATGGGAAATTTCACTACTTCAACCTGTTGAAACCATCTTCCCATCACAATCTTTGATTCCTGGCCAGGCATTGTCATGCTTCTTTATGCTCAAGGTTGGTATAAGAACTTGCACTCTCAAATTATCATTGCTCAGTTTGTTGGTTGATGCACTACCTTTCTCTACTGTTATAGTTAAAAGTGAAGACCCCATTCTGTTTGATGCTTTGACATGTTATGTCAATTTTATTATTATACTCTGCCATGAATAGCGCTAAATTCCCAATTTCACAATTCCTGCCTCCTAGATGTATTTGTTCTTCTGCTTTTTGCTACATGTGTTGATGTGCCAGACTTCATGTCATTTGATCATGTAATATAAGGTCTAGAATACTGGCAGTTTTGTGCAATAATTTGATCTATATTTTCATATTTTGCTTAAAGTAAACTGATAATACCTTGTATTATTCTGGTAGAGTTGTCAAAAGTCATTAGCAACTGAAGAAAAGATCTCTTCTGGTTCTGCTCTCCTTGGACATGATGTAAGGCTGGTTTCTGAGAGTAGCAATGCAGTGCTTTTTGATATATCTTGCTCACCTTTGGCTGATTTCCATGCTTGTGAAAGATTGCAGAACGGAATGTGTACTCAGGTCGGTAATGCCATGTGATCACTGTCCTTGTTGGCTTTTGTTATTGCCTTCACACTGTCATTTTGACACCACCAACATCACTATATTGGTCAATTTCCTGCAAACTTTAAATCATCGTTAACTGCAAACTCCCATTTTAAAGCGTGCATGTATGCGGTTTATTTGTTGGGGAATCCATTTATGAAAAGTTGGTGGTTTGTCATTTTCGTAATTGAATTATACTTTATGCTTTTCATTTATTTGTTTCATTCTGCTGTTCTGGAAACTATTTTAGCTTTTAGTTTTTGCATGTATCAGGATGCTTCAGATAAAGTGGACTTCATTTTGATATATCGACAGTTGAAAGGTGAAAGTGAGCCTGGAATATCAGAACCACCTCATCTCTTTTCTCATCACGCATGTCACTGCAGGTAAGATTTGTAAAAGCATTAAACATTGGAGTACTATTCTGTATTCCATCTTTTTGTTGACCTAAAGTTGTTTGTCTTCAGTACTGCAAGAACAAGCCCAATATCATGGATAATAGATGGTCCTCATCTCAGACAACATGACTTTTCTTCATCATTCTGCGAAATAAACTTAAGGATGACAATTTACAACTCATCTCATAGCATTGCATCTGTTACCATGAATAGCATTGATTCTGCTGGTGAAAATGGTGAATCGAGTGATACCAGTGCAGTTATTTCTGGAAGCCAAGCAGGGTGGTATGATGTGTCTCCGGTGGATGGCATCAAGGTCACTTCTGATGGTCTTGGACGAACTGGAGAGCCAGTCTCACCAGAAAGTGTCTCTCCATTCATTTGGTGTAGCTCAAGCTCTGTAAGGATGCAACTTGAGCCAATGTCATCGACTGAAGTTCCTCTTCAGATTTGTGTATTCTCCCCTGGTACATATGATCTATCAAACTATGTTCTGAATTGGAATATTCGACCAATTAACAGGAGTCAAGAAGATTCGTACAGAAGACATTCTTCCGGGAGAAGCCCAGGATACCCATACTATCTCACTGTCCTCCAATCTGACTGAGATTCTTACTTGCCAGCATTCCTTCCACACATGTCAGATAAGTAGATCTAGACTGCGGTACATTTTGTAACTTTAGCTTGTAAAGTATTTTTAAATGTATTTGTTATTTTCCTTTAGAAGAATAGGAATGAAGAAAAGGCCTTAGTGAAGTAAGAAACAAAATCCATTACTATTTTTGTCCATGGAAGAATAATAGGGGAAAAGAAAAGTGAATTAGATCACTGACCACGTTTTTGTGCTGGAAATATTTTAACCATTCTTTGCCAAATTTGACTTGTTTTCTTCATATGCCTCTTGATTACTAAACGAACAACGTCAATTGTGTTCAATGTTTCCTAAGTTGATATTTCCTTTAGTTGTATATTATCTGTTCAACTTTTTTTTTTTTTTTTTGTGTTCCTAGATATCAATATATATTCTAAAATTGCCACCATGTGATCTTAAAACCTTGAATATTGAAGTGCCGAGATTTGTTTCTTTGATGAGGCCTCACGTTTGAAGAAAGAAAATAATATATTTTGGTTTTTCCTTGCATTAAAATAGGCCAGAAAGTTATGGATTATCGATTGGGTGATTTCTATGATCAGAAATTTCCTTACAGAATCCACTAACGTGATTAACAACATTGTTATTTGAAAAACGTACCATTCTTGATTATTTACATAGTTTTTGGTATGCAAATCACCTCATCTTCTATTGAACAATCATTCTTTAAGATATCAATTTTATTGTTCATACTTGATCAACCTCCGTGAAGAGAGCTCTAAAATCATATTGACCAAGCTTTTTCTATAAATGATTGATTTAACAAAGAGCTCCTAGTTTATGTCTCTAATGGAAAATGCAACTCTACTAACTAGTCACTTAATTCTTACGCTTTCCTTTTCTTTACAATTAATGCATGCAATTGTCAGGGCAAGTTGCGTGGTGGTTAAGATTCAAATCACAAGTCAAATTATATTATATGTAAATTTACCTCAACGTTGAGAATAGGGTGAGAAACATTTTGAGCTGCACAAGTAAGGTCTTTGCGTGAGTAGGAGGTTCTTTATATTATGACTACCATTCCATAATGTGTTGTGAATAGAAGCAGAGTGGAGAAAGAAGATGTATATGTAGAGAGTTGAGAAGGAAGACTAGGAATACGTTGTCATTTATAGTAAGGAGAAATGATAGAATTTAAGAGTGGAAGCAGGAGAGAAGGAGACGGTAAAGTTTAAGCAATTGTAGTTAAATCAAATGATACGAGTGTAAACGTCTGATTTGCTCACCAAAATAGTCGTAGATAAAAATGTGAGGGAAGTTGAGGAATTTAACGAATAAAACTACTCTTTTCTCCCTTTATATTTTGGATTTCAACTAGATTGTGAGAGCATGGTGGAAGGAAGTAGAGTTCAAGAATGGAGGATTAAAGAAGGCATGCACAATTAAATGCATGAGTTGGAGCTTCATCAAGAAAGAAATATCCAGAAATTGAAGGAATGGATTATGCAACTATATCAGAAAGATAATACGGAATCGTCGAGAAAAGGAAATGGGGACCATCGTGTACCAGATGCGGGAGTGGTAGATGGATCATTTTAGGGGCATTATTCAATGCCTACGCGATTTAGCATAATTGAATTTTCAGTGTTCAAAAGAGAAGGATTAAGAGCTTCATATTTGATAGAACTACAGCTGAGGTTAAAGTGGGATTGGTGGCAATGCATTTGGAAGGAGAAGCTCTAACGTGGCATGACCTGTATCTTTGCAACAAATTGACGAGAGAACATCCTAGCTGGGGAGAATACCTTTTAGCGTTAGAACAAAGATTTGGTGACATTGTTTTTAAAGATCCTATGGGAAAGTTGAAGGAGTTGAGGCAAAAAGGATCTTTCAAGGATTATTGGGTTGAGTTCGATCTCTTGTCTCATAGATTGGTAATACCTGAACCATACCTAGTTAGTTTGTTCTTGAAAGGGTTAAAACTCGAAATAGAGACCACTACAACATTCGTATGAGTTGGCAAAAAAAGCAAGAAGTGGTAGCTTGACATTGATGGGAAATTATAACCAAAGGGTTGGATATTCGGTGCGGCATCTATCCAGTTCCATGAAAACATTCCAAGGAATTTTGCCTAAACTAGTGGCAGTAGGGAATTAGAGACCTAGTGGAGAAGCTAAATGGGAGAAAACTACTACAAACAAAAAATTGGAAGAAAGGAGGGCGAAAGGGCTATATTTTTGGTGTGAGGAAAGGTTTCTGCCTGGTTATAAATGTAAGAAGATGTTATATATGTATGTGGTTAAGGAAGAGTAGGAAACCGAGGAGTTAATAGAGAATGAAGAAGATAGTATGCAACCTAGTATAACGTTACAAGCCATGGCAGGATTAAAAGGCCAAATACGAACAAATAAAAGTTAAACGCATGGTAAAAGGGATAACCATTCATGTATTAATTGAAGGAGGAAGCACTCACAATTTCGTGGATAAGGAGTTGTTAAGGAGGATAGGGGAGAATTGGAAGAGATAAAGGATGTTGCAGTAGAAGTGGGAGGTGGAGTGCATCTTACCTGTAACTATATTTGCCGCAATTCCAGATCGCAAATGAATGTAAGGAGTTTATTACTGATGCATTAGTGATTGATATTGAGGGTAGTGATATGGTGTTGGGTGTGTAGTGGTTATCCGCATTGGATGATATAGTTTGTAACTGCATGAAAGGAACAACAAAGATTTGGTGGAAGAGATGTTAGCTGGAATTGAAGAGTATGAGGAGTGTAAACGTGTAGCAAAGGTTACAGAAAGGAAGATAAAGAAAGCCATAACAACAGAAAATGTGGTGTTCTATTTTCTGATAATAGGAGAGGAATTAAACCAATTCCAGAAAGAATGTTGGTCTCTTACTTTGGACTTAAAAGAGAATGCACTATCTGCAGAATGTAAGGAACAACTACAAAAATTGTTACAAAGCTATGGAGATGCATTTGAGCAACCCAAAATACCATTAGTAGAGGAGTGGAGTTGTTTGATGAAGTGAATAGTGCAAGATACTTTTCCAGGCTAGAATTAAGAGGAAGAACATTATGAACAATATTTAAGACTCATGAAGAACATTATGAATTCTTGGTAATTCCCTTTGGTTTAATGAATGCTCCTGCAAATTTGTGTTCGTACTCTTTGATGACGTACTGGTTTATAGTAAGTCATTTCACCAGTATTTTGAACATTTACTGATAGTTCTGGAGACATTAAGGAGCCAACAATTATATGTGAAGTTGAATAAATGTTTTTAAGGTGCAACTAAAATGGAATATATGGAGCATGTCATTAGTTGAGAAGGTGTAATAGCTGATCCCTATCTAGTAGTGGCCTGAACCAAGAACCCTCAAACAAGTGAGGGGTTTCTTAGGATTATGTGGATGCTAGAAACGGTTTATGGTATGGACAACTGAGTAACCCTTGACAAATTTATTGAAAAAAATGCGTTTGTGTGAAATGGGCAACCCACTAAAGCATTCTTAGCATTGAAAGAAGCTTTGACAACAACTCCTGTATTAGCTTTACCCCTTCAACAAATCTTTTGTTGTAGAAGCTGATGCTTGTGGAGAAGGCATAGTTGTTGTTCATATACAAAACTCACACCCAATAGCTTTTGTTAGTAACAGATTCTGAAAGCGTTACAAATATCTAGGGGTTGGTATCACTAGTTATGGCCATTAAACAACGGTTATATTATTTGACAGCAAGGCATTTTATGATAAAGACAAATCATCACAGCTTGAAATATCTTATGGATCATAAGATAACCACACCTTTCCAACAGATCTGGCTTCCGAATCTCAATGAATTTGATTTCTCAATTGGTTATAAGGAGGGCAGGTTGATGCATTATCTGGTGTCAATAGCTTTGAATTATTCACTCTCAGTGTCATAAATACAAACGAATCTGCTTCAAGAAATTCAGCAGAGTTGGAAGGAAGACGAGGTAATTTAAGGAATCCTTAGCCACATCGCTACAACAAATTTAATTTTTTTGTTTTACGATGGTTAAATGAAAGATATCAATTATATGTTATTTTTTTATATTTTTATGACTCGAATTTCAACCTTTCAAATCACAAAATATTACTGGGTAAAATTATATAACAGCGGATACTTGCATTGGAAAGGCTGATATTTCCTTTTTGAAACAAAAGCTGATTGAGTTGCATAATTTTATAAACTTTTATAACATAATCATAGAAGTAGAGTCTAGAAATCCATCCAATTGGAACCTTACACAGAAGGGGTTTGATTAGTAATTCCAAATCATTACGACCAAGTCTAACCTTTTGCACTCAACTTTACTTCAAAGGTATGTATTTTGAAATAGACGGCTAATTTCCCACGACAAAGCAGAAGCAGTAAAGCCAAACGCGTTT